>JZKD02S1907298.1:725245-744157 GCA_000966675.3 Picea glauca | reverse complement strand
TTTTACTTATAAGAAAAAATTTAAAAATGAGTAAACTCCCAAAACGCAAGAAAAGACCCAAAAATAATGCGCCCAAAAGGTTAAAAACACATTCAAAATCAAATTTAGAAAAAAAGTTTATAAAAATTAAAATGCATAATCTAAAGAAAAAAAAAACAAAAAACAAATCAAAACATGAAAAACAAAATAATAGAAAATAAATAATCATATTTTAAAATTATATATAAAAAATTGAAAAAAAAAATCAAATTTTAAAACCAAAAAGTAAAAAGCTAATTCAAAATTCAAAATTAAAAATCATTTTCAAGTGTTTGGAGGGGTGGGTGGATTACGAGAATCACGGACCGACTCCTCGATTGGGTGGTCTGCAAGGTGCGGGATGCGAGGACATGGGCATGGGTGGGGACGACTTAGGGGAAGGGTGAGAGAAGAGGGGAGTGTGAACATACGGTGGCGGAGACGAATCAGTTTTTTATTTTGAATTAGTTTTCAAGTTTTTTCTTAAATTAATTTAACTTTTTTATTTTAAATTACATTTTAATTTTATTTTTTTAATTTCGAAGTTTTTGTTTTGTTTTATTTTTATATATGTTTTTAAAATATGATTATTTCTTGTTTTGTTTTATTTTTATATATGTTTTTAAAATTTTATTTTTATATATGTTTTTAAAATATGATTGTTTCTTGTTTTGTTTTATTTTTATATATGTTTTTAAAATTTTATTTTTATATATGTTTTTAAAATATGATTGTTTCTTGTTTATTTTTTAATTTTTCATGTTTTGACTTGTTTTATTTTTATTTTAAATTACTCATTTTAATTTTTTTTCTTAAATTTGTTTTTATTTAAATATTTTTTGATTTTTTTTTATTTTATTATGTCTGGCAAAATCAACAACTAGTTGGGCACGTGCTCGCGTTACACGTGGCCGTGTTATCCAACTGCTACTACTATAATCTCCAGGTGTGCCCACGATGCCCCTTACGCGGCACACATTATAAGTCGGAGGTAGTTAAACTCGAAACCTCATGAAACTTCATTTTCACGGCACTTGCCAATTGAGCTGCCCCCCCCGAGAGCTTTTTTGAATTTTTTTTGAAAGTATGTTTGGTTTTAAAATTTATTTTTGTGGGTTTTATAATTTTTTTCTTTTTTGTTTTTCTTTTATTATTCTTTATTTGAAAAAAAAATTGGTTATGAATTTTTAACTTTTTTTTCTTTCTTTGTTTTCTTTTTTTAAACTTGTTTGGAGAGTTTTATATTTTTTGTATTTTAAGTAAAGTTTAAAAAATAATCTAAATTAATAAATAAATTTTCAAGTAACAATTTAGGAGTTTTTTTTGAGATTTTTTTTATCTGTGATGGTATGAGTCGTAAAGGTCATGGTTTCAATCAATTCTTAAGTTTAATTCCAAAACAAAATTGGTGTTATTGGTTGCATCACTTTTTGATTCAAGGGTCAATTTTAAGACTTTTGTCTAGTTTTGAAGGCCATACTTTCAAACGAGTCAGAATTTTAAGCACCTCAAAAAAAAAGGGTGCCACTGGGTACTCCCATTTCCTGACATTTTTACCTATCAAATGCATCCACTTTGAAGTCGACTCTCATTTGGTAAACATGGGATTCTTACCTATCCTTAATGCATCTACATTACTCTCCACCAAAATAGAGCATGCTGTGTCATCTGTTGGATTACTGAGAGGGGGGGTGAATCAGTAATAGAGCAATTTAATCATTTTTAACCATATAATCCAAGTGTTACATAAATGTAGCATTATCATCCAATAATTGCAGAGTAAATAAGCAATGAACAAATGAACAATCATACACATACACAATACACCAGTGTTTTACGTGGAAACCCAAAGTGGGAGAAAACCACATAATGCTTTTTCTTATATGTCTTGAAGAATTATATTCATTGGAAGCACCAACTTCCTTTGTTTTCCAGCTGCAACTAGAAGGGGGCTCCAACCCCCTTGTTTCTTAAGCTACAACCTATTAGACAACTAAGAGGGGGGCGTGGGTGAATTAATTGTCACTGTGCTTAAACAGTTATACCCATTTTAAACTCATTACAGAACAATCAATGATGATCACAATAATTAAGGGAAGTAATCAATAGAGTATTCAACATCAATCACACACATGAAGTATACAGAGACATATATTCCTGAGGAAACCCATAAAGGGAGAAAACCTCTTCTTCTTAATATGATGAGTAGTCTTTATTTTCTTTACATTATCATTCGTATGAGCACCAACTCTTTGTGAAGCTAGCACCTCTGTTTTACAAGATGCAACTTGCTGGGAGCACCAACTCTCGGGTTTCTCTAGCACCCACTAGAAGGAAGCACCAAATCCCTGAGTGTTCCAGCACCAACTAGATGGAAGCACCAACTTCCCGGTTTCTCTAGCACCCACTAGAATGAAGCACCAACTCCCTGAGTGTTCCAGCACAAACTAGATGGAAGCACCAACTTCCTGGTTCCTATAACACCCACTAGAAAGAAGCACCAACTCCCTGAGTGTTCTAGCACGAACTGGATGGAAGAACCAACTTCCAGTCACATAAGAACCAACCTGTATAACAGAGAAAAATGGTTCTCCCTTGCACCACCCTACCACCTTGGTTTTTCTGGCTGCAACTAGATGGAAGCCACAACTTCCTATGTTCAAGCACCCACTTTAAAATCTGAGGACAACAATCCACCCTAGCACCACCCTACCACCTTGATTTCTAGCAACAACTAGATAAAAGATACAACTGTCAGTATTCAAGAACCAACTTGAATGACAAAGGACCACATTCTTCCCTAGCACCACCCTACCACCCTGAGATATAAATCTTTGCTTGCTAAAATTTATTACAATGATACATTTTTTTATCAATGGCTTACCAATCTCATCACTGTTCTGCTACACTGCTCTTCTTTGCCTGCATCGGTCTCTTCCTTCTCTCATCTTTTTGCGCTTAAGTTCTTGTACAGTTTGTTGTTTTCACCACTTCTGCTTTGTCCAGCTTATGTTCTTCATCTCTGCATTTTCTCTCTTAGTTCATGCTGTAAACTTCATTGCTTACAGTTCGACTACTTTTTACAAAGAAACAACAACCTCTCTCTATCACGACATCTTCCTTTTACTTCTTCTCTCATCACCTGTTACACACCACATCTCCCATGCCTGAGTCAGGAATCTCAAACCGCTCAAGAAAAATGATTCCAATGCTCCAGAAAAATGATTCAGTTAGTGTAATTGAATTGTAACTGATCAAGAAACCACGAAGTGAAACAACAAACCTTCGATTATATTGTCTACTTAATATGCACCTTTGGATTACACACAGAGGATTTTTTATTTTTCAATGCGTAACCTCCGAAGTGGATCTTAGAAGCACTAGCTCCTTCCCCTATCTTCTATTGATGTGACCTTGGGTGATGATCTCATGTGACCATGCAATTGCAGGCGCGTCCAAAGGTGGTTTGAGGGAAACCTGATTTTTTCCCTGCACTTCACTACAAATCTCCACATATGCCTTTGGTGATACTGTGGTTTTGATTGCAGATCGCTCAAGAAAAAATAAGACTCGAGCATGTTATGATCCCACAATTGAGCACGACTATTGATCTCTAATCCCTTGGCAATGCCTCTTGATCGACAAATGTTATCTGTCTTCATTTCCTGCCTTCTTTCCTCCGTTCACGCGCAATCCCAGATCTCCACGATCTGTCGACACATAGCTTCCTTCCAAATCAACGACTACAATTGATTCTGGCCTTCCGGTCTTTGGGAGTTTCAACTCTCAAATCTCGCTTTTCCCATATGACAATCTTTCAGAGTGGAAGATCTATTGACACCTGTCTCCCTGAATCTACGATCAGGATCTCCTCTGCGAGTCTGGCCTTCAGGAATTTCAATTCTCAAACTATGGTTTCTTACATACGACAATCTTCCGGAGTTGATGATCTGTAGACACTTGTCCTTTTTAATCGATGGCTCTGCCTCTATTTCGGGGATTTTACCTCTCAACTAGATGAACAGTCTTGTGTCGCCTTTCTCGATCAATGGTCAAGATCTGCGTCACTACTCCAAAATTTGGTGATTTCAATTCTCAACCTTCACACTCTCCCAGAATTCTTTTAGCCGGAGTCCACAGATTCTTGCCATGTGTCCTCCTCAAATCAACGGTCCTCGTTCACTTCGATACTTCGACATTCGGGAGATTCAACTCCTCTACACTTGCTTGCTCCTAGAGCATTTCACTCAGAGTACACGATCTCTTGATGTATGTCGTTCTACAGAGTGATGGTCCTCATCTCCTTCGTCTCTTTGGGCTTCGGGGATTTCAAATCTCAACTTTGCTTCCTTCATTTTCTCCTGGAGTGTTTTTCCCCGAACTGCACAGATTTCTGCCACACGTCATTCTGGAAAACAACGGCCTAGATCTTCTTCGTCCCTCAGGTCTTCGACGATCTCGTTTCCTTCCCAACCAAAAACTCTCGAAGTTATTCACTCCAGATTTATGGATCGTGTGCCACCTATCAGTCTTGACGATGGAAGGTCATTGCTTACTACGGGACTTCAGGACTTTGACAAGTCCGCTCTCCTACGCTCATCCAAAGGCTTAATTGTGAATTTATCTCTGGATTCAATGACTGTTGATCCTTGGCGCTCATATCCAATGGATCATATGTGTACTTCTCCTGGATCTAACAATTTTCCTAACTCCTGAAATGTATCTTAAATCGACGGTTGAGAGTGACTTTGGACCTTCATCCTTTGGGACTTCAACAATTTTGACATTTTTGGTGATGAAACTCCCGAAGTAAATCTCTCGGAGTGACGTAGCTTTCTTATGTCACTTGTTGACATGGCACGAGCCAATTTCCTCTTGACACTTTTCATCATCTAATTATGCCATGTGTACTTGCTGACATTCTATTCTGATGAGCTCTGCCAACTTGGTCTACCACATGTCCTTCTAGATGTGGTTCTCCCTGATCTAACGATTATCGCATTTTCTCTAGATCCGATGGTCCTTATTCATTTCGGGATTTTGGGCTTCGGGTAATTCAACTTTCAAGTTGTCAAATCTTCTGAAGTGAGATTCCCCGAAAAATAACCTCCTCGCAACTTTTGACATGAACCAAGTGTTGTTCGTCGATCATGTTCTTAGATTGATGGCTCAATCTATATTTTGTGTTGCTCTGCCTTGGATTAAATCCAATGACTCTCCATCTTTTCTTATCCTATCCTTCCACTTAATTTGATTTGAAGGTCGTAAAGACTCTCGAAGCAGATCCACGATCAAGGATTTTGATCCTGATCACATTTCTATATTGCGCTTTCCCTTCTGATCTTTGATCTATGCATATTGTTCGCTTCTCCTCCTGAGCTTATGCTTTTCTTGTTTTCCATCGTCATTGTTGCTCTTGCCATCAATGACAAGAACATGCTTCCTATAGAACATGCCAACAATATCCCCCTTTGGAATTGATGGAAACCCTAAAAGGCTGCACTATTCTTCTTAGACCTCTAATTGTAGCATCCAAACCAAACCTTTTCTCCCCCTTTGACATCAATGTCAAAGAAAACACGCTCCCCCTGAGCTGTTTCAATACTTTTCGGAGGTATCAGATATGCAACCAACACATACTCCCTCTGACAGGATGGACTCTCTTAGGCGAGAGAAGGGATGACACCTAACTTCTAACAGAGATATTCAAATGGTGACTTGGCTAGGGGTTTAGTAAAGATGTCTGCAATTTGTTCTGTGGTTAGAATGTAATGAACCTGAACAATCTCATTGGTGACCTGCTTTCTTAGAAAATGGTATTTTATGGATATGTGCTTGGTCTTGGAATGAAATACTAGATTCTTGGATACACTAATGGCACTTGTTCAATTTGTAGACATAGTCAGGATTATCTGTCCGTGAAAATACTTTAGGTTGTTCCATATATACTTCTTCTTCTAGATCTCCATTAAGAAATTTTGACTTAACATCCATTTGATATACTTTAAAGTTCTTATGACATATAGGGGCAAGAAACATTCTGATGGCTTCCAATCTTGACACTGGTGCAAAGGTTTCATCAAAATCTTGTCCTTCAATTTGTGCATAGCTCTTACAGACCAATCTTTCTTTGTTCCTGACAACTTTTCCCCGCTCATTCAATTTATTCTTAAAGATCCACTTGGAACCTATGACATTTTTACCTTCAGGTCTAGGAACCATCTCCCAAGTATTGTTTTTCTCAATCTGGTCAAGTTCATCATTCATGAGTTTAACCCAATGGTCATCTTCTCTGGCTTCATTATAGTCTTTAGTTTCAAGAAAAGAAACAAAGGAAATCTGAGATTGTTCAGAGACATTGTTCAACTTCTTTCTTGTCCGAACTCCTTGGTTTAGATGACCAACTATCTGATGTTCAGGATGATTCTTCCTAATAACTATGGAGGGTGTCTTTGTCTTGATATCCTTGTTTGAATCCTGCAGAGTATTTGTATCTAACTCAGAGTATTATCCTTTTGATTCTTGGACCTGTTCATCTTCATCTTCATATGTGTCCTCTATAACAGACTCAATATTTTTCACCTCTCTTACTGGGACTCCTTCATCAACCTTTAAATCAATGAAATCAACTAATTTATACAATATTTTATTAAAGCATCTATATCCTTTACTATTGGTAGCATATCTTAAGAAGATGACTTCATCAGCCATGTCATCATACTTGCCAAGGGTTTCATTATTATTCTTTATGTAGCACTTACTCCCAAAGACTTGAAGTGTTTGATTGAAGCAGGTCTTCCATACCATAGTTCATAAGGTGTCTTGTCCCTGTGTGGTCTAAGGTGGGATTTGTTAATAATATAGACTATTGTGTGTATTTCTTCTACCCAGTAGGTTTGACCAATGTTCTTCTCATTCATCATTGACCTGAAAATTTGCTGAACTATTCTGTTTTGCCTCTCAACTACTCCATTTTGCTGTGGAGTTCCAGGGCTTGTGTATTCTCTCTTGATCCCATGTTTATCACATAATTCCTTGAAATCACTTGACATAAATTCTCCTCCTCTGTCTGATCTTACTGCTTTTAACTTGTTGCTTGTTTGATTCTCAGTTAAAGCCTTAAATATTTTAAATTTCTCAAATGCTTCACTTTTTCTTTGAGAAAATCAACCCAAGTGAGTTAGGAGTAATCATCAATGATCAGCATGAAGTATTTTTCCTTCTCTGTGCCTTCCTATCTTGATGGTCCACATGAATCCATATGAACTAATTGGAGTGGTTTCTTTGTTGAAGTAGAGATCTTGGTAGGGTTTACACATAGAATCTTGTGGCTTTGACATTCTTGGAAGATCTTTTACTGCCTCAAGATTTTTGAGCTTGATTAAGTTGTCAAAGTTTAGATGTCCAAGTGTCCTATGCCATAACCAACTTTCATCATACTTTCTTAAGTGACATTCTTCTTTTTCTTCTTTCAAAACATAGGCATTGTTTTTTGTTCTTATGCCTTTTGCAATCAACTGTCCCGAATTCACAGATTGTATTTTACAATCTTTAGAAGTGAAAAAAATTTTACATCCTCTGTCGCAAACTTGACTGACACTAAGCATATTATGTTTCAGACCATATACAAACAACACATCTTGAGATTTCCCTTTGCCATTACTTAGAGTTACCATTCCTTTACCTTTGATGTTTCCTGGTGCATCATTTCCAAAGGTTACATTTCCTGATTTTCTTTCACTTAGAGACAGAAACTTACTTTTGTCTCCAATCATATGTTTGGAACATCCACTGTCAATATACCAGGGGTTATTTTATCTTTGAGTTGACAACACTAAACCACATTTTTTACTATATTTCTTTTTCCATGTGTTGACATTTCTACCTAAGGATTTTATCCTTGGATCTGCTTTGTAATTCTTTAGATGGCAGTTTGCAGCTTTGTGGCCGAAGTTATGACAATTATATCATTCAATTTCATTGTTCAATAGGTAAAATTGATTGGTACAAGTTTCTCTACTGAGTGGCTATTTAGTTCTATGTTGCAAAGATTGTTTATTTCTTGATCTCCTTAGTTGCATGTCTATAAACTTAATTTGACAATTTGCAATCTTATGACCAAAATTAGAGCAGTAAAAACAGTTACCATGGAAGAAATTTTGGTACCTGAAGGATGACCTTCTTCTTGGAATTTGTTGCTTCATCTTCTGATATCTTTTTATTATTATCAGGGATCATCTTGTCTTTATTAGATTTTGGTGGCAGAGTACTCACATGGTATGATTGTCTGTTGACTTGGAACCTTGTCATCTTTACTGTCTCTTTTATTTTTGGATGTTTGTTGCTTGAACCACTTACATAGCCTAAACCATTCTTCAACAAAGGATATCTCTGTTTGCTCAGGATGTCGTTTAGTTCTGCTAAGGCTTTAATGATTAGAAGATTTTGGAGATACAATGCTTTAAACTTCTCCATCTCTTTTCTGGTTTTTACTACCTCTTCTTCCAAGGCTTCACATCTTGCCTTCTTATATGATAACTGATGTTTTAGAATGTCCTCTATTTTCTTTTCCTCTTCTAATTCCACTTTTAACAGGGCAAAGTCTTCATTAGGTTTTTTATTGTCTTTTTCGAATTGTATCAACAATTGTTTTTGCTTTTTCTTCTTAAATCTCAGTTTAGCAATTTCTTCTAGGGCACTGATTAGTTCTCCTTCCAATTCAACCATAACTTATTCATCATTACTATCACTTCTTGTGCTTTTATTATCATAATTCTCTTTAGACATAAGCATAAATTCATTAACCTTATCTTCACAAGAAGAGTCACTATCTGTGTCTCATGAAGAGTCATCATTGTTTACACATAAACTTTTCTTTTACCAAATCTCTTGGATTTGTAAGGGCCAAAACTCTGAAGAGTCATCATTGTTTACACAAACTTTTATTTTTACCAAATCTCTTGGATTTGTACTTCTCTTCACCTTCAGAGTTTTGGTCCTTCTTCTTGTGTGGACACTTAGATGCAAAGTGACCTATCTTTCCACAAGTAAAACATTTGAAGGGCAACTTGCCTTGGTACTTGCCTGATTCTTTCTTTAGTCTTCTCACAAATTTTGCTTCAATTTCATCAGGATCAGAATCCTCATTCTTATCCTTATTTCATATGCATTCAACGTTCCTATAAGTTGATCAAGAGGTAGAGATTTTAGATCTTTAAGTTCTATAATAGAGACCTTTGGGTTGAACCTATCTGGCAGAGATCTCAAATTTTTCGGAACTAAAGAGGCTTCCTCAATTTTTTCACCAAGTCCTTTCATTGCATTTACTAGTTATTCAACTCTCAAAAGGTCCTTCCCAACAATTTCATCCTCTTTCATCTTTAGATGTTCAAACTGTAATCTGTAGGTTTGAAGCTTGGCATCCTTTACTTTCTCATTTCCTTCATAACTGCTAATGAGTTTATCCCACATCTCTTTGGCAGAATCAAGCTGCATTACTTTTACAAATTTAGCTTCAGCAAGGCCACTCAAGATATCATTCATTGCCTTTGAATTGAAGTTAAATTCTAACTTATTATCTTTAAAAGCTAGTACAACTGGATTTACATAACCGATCTCTACCATATCCCAGATATCTGCACCTAAATCCATTATGTAAGTTCTCATCTTAACTTTCCAGAAGGAAAAGTTTGTTCCATTGAACAGGGGGGCCTTATTGTTTAAATTTCCTTCATGTATAGTCATGTTTGAGCTCTAGGATCTACCCTTAGATAAAAGGAAACTTCTATGATACCAATTGTTAGACAACTGAGAGGGGGGGTGAATCAATTGTCACTGTGCTTAAAAAATTATACCCATTTTAAAATCATTACAAAACACTTAATGATGATCACAATAATTCAAGGAAGAAAGAAATATTGTATTCAACATCAATCACACACATGAAGTATACAAAGACAGATATTCCTGAGGAAACCCATAAAGGGAGAAATCCTCTTCTTATTAATATGATAAGTAGTCTTTATTTTCTGTACATTATCATTCTTATGAGCACCAACTCTTTGTTAGGCTACCAACTCTATTTTACAAGCTGCAACTTGCTGGGAGCACCAACTCTATGGTTTTTCTATCACCCACTAGAAGGAAGTACTAACTCCCCGAGTGTTCCAGCACCAACTGGATGGAAACACCAACTTCCTGGTTTCTCTAGCACCCACTAGAAGGAAGCACCAACTCCTTGAGTGTTCTAGCACCAACTAGATGGAAGAACCAACTTCCTGGTTTCTCTAGCACCCACTATAAGGAAGAACCAACTCCCTGAGTGTTCCAGCACCAACTATATGGAAGCACCAACTTCTAGTCACACAGGCACCAACCTGTATAACAGAGAACAATGGTTCTCCCTTGCACCACTCTACCACCCTAGTTTTTCTAGCTGCAACTAGATGGAAGCTACAACTCCCTGTGTTCAAGAACCCACTTTAAAATCTAAGGACAACAGTCCACCTTAGCACCACCCTACCATCCTGGTTTCTAGCCACAACTATATGGAAGCTACAACTCCCAGTATTCAAGCACCAAATTGAATGATAGAGGACCACAATCCTCCCTAGCACCACCCTAGTACCTTGAGATATAAATATTTGCTTGCTGAAATTTATTACAATCATACAATTTTTTATCAATGGCTTACCAATCTCATCACTGTTCTTCTACATTGCTCTACACTTCCTGCATCAATGTCTTCCTTCTTTCATCTTCTTGTGCTTAAGTTCTCGTACAGTCTGTTGTTTTCACAACTTTTTCTCTGTCTAGCTTATGTTCTCCATCTCTGAATTTTCTCTCTTACTTAATGCTATAAACTTCATTGCTTACAGTTTGAATACTTTTTACAGAGAAACAACAACCTCTCTCTATCATGTCATCTTCTTTTTATTCCTTCTCTCATCATCTGTTACACTCTGCATATCCCATGCCCGATTCAGAAATCTAAAACTACTCAAGAAAAATGATTCCAATGCCCTAGAACAATGATTTAGTTAGTGTAATTGAATCATAACTGATCAAGAAACCACGAAGTGAAATAAGAACCCTTCGATCAGATTGTCTACTTAATCTGCGTCGTTGGATTATACACACAGAGTATTGTTTATTTTTCAATGTGTAACCTCCGAAGTGGAGCTTAGCAGCACTAGCTCCTTCCCCTATCTTCTGTTGATGTTACCTTGGGTGATTATCTCATGCTACGATGCAATTACAGGGGCCAAAGATTGTTTGAGGGAAACCCTCTTTTCATCCCACAATTCACTACAAAGCTCCACATATGCCTTTAGCAATACTGTGGTTTTGATTACGGCTTGCTCAAGAAAAATTAAAACGCCAGCATGTTTTGATCCCACAATTGAGCATGACCATTGATCTCCAATCCCTTGGTGATTCCTCTTGATCAATGACTATTATCTATCTTCCTTTCCTACCTTCTTTCCTCCTTCCACGCATGCTCCCAAATCTCCATGATTTATTGACATGTAGCGTCCTTCCAAATCAACGACTATGATTGATTATGACCTTTTGGTCTTCAGGAGTTTCAACTCTTAAATCTCTCTTTTCCCACATGACAATATTTTGGAGTGGAAGATCTATTGAAACCTGTCTCCCTGACTCTACGATCAGGATCTCCTCTGCGAGTCTGGCCTTCGGGACTTTCAATTCTCAAACTCTCATTTTTTTCATACTACAATCTTCTGGAGTTGATGATATGAATACACCTGTCCTCTATAATCGACGACTCTACCTCTAATTCAAGTATTTTACCTCTCAACTAGATCAACGGTCCTGTGTCCCCTTTCCTGATCAATGATCGAGATCTTCTTCGCTACTCTGAGCTTCGATGATTTCAATTCTCAACCTTCACACTCTCCCATAATGCTTTTAGCCGAAGTCCATGGATTCCTTCCACATGCCCTCCTCAAATCAACGATCCTCGTTCACTTTGGGACTTTGGCCTTTGAGAGATTCAAATCCTCTAAACTTTCTTTCTCCCATAGAATTTCACCCGGAGTACACGATATGTTGATGAGTTTCATCCTACAAATCGACAGTCCTTAGCTCCTTTGGCTCTTAGGGCTTTGGGGATTTCAAATCTAAACTTTGCTTTCTTAACTTTCTCTCGTAGTGTTTTTCCTCGAACTGCACATATTTATGCCACGCGTCCTTCTGGAAACCGATGAACTATATCTTCTTCAGCACTTGGGTCTTCGACGATTGTGTTTCCTTCCCAACCACAAACTCCAGAAGTGATTCTCTCCAGAGTTGTGTATCATGCACCACTTGTCAGTCTTGACAATGGATGGTCCTTGCTTACTTCAGGACTTCAGGACTTTGACAAGTCCGCTCTCCTACACTAATCCAAAGGCTTAACCTTCATGCATTTATCTCTGGATTCAACGACTGTTGATCCTTGGTGCTCAAATCCAATGGATTAGATCTGTACTTCTCCTGGATCTAACAGTTTTTCTAACTCCCAAAATGTATCTTAGATTGACGACTAAGAGTGACTTCGTACCTTTTTCCTTCGAGACTTCAAGACTTTTGACATTTGTTGTTGATGAAACTCTCAAAGTAAATCTCCTAGAGTGATGTAGCTTGCTTACGTAACTTGTTAACATGGCACAAGCCAATTTCCTATTGACACTTGTTATCATCTAATTTTTCCATGTGTACTTGTTGACGTGGTCTACCAACTTGGTTTTCCACATGTCCTTGTAGACGTGGTTCTCCCTGATCTAACGGTCATCGCATTTTCTCCAAATCCGATGGTCCTTATTCATTTCGGATTTCAGGCTTCGGCTAATTCGAATTTCAAGTTGCCAATTCTTTCAAAGTCAGATTCCCTGAACAGTAACCTCCTCACAACTTTTAACGTGAACAAAATGTTGTTCGTCGATCATGTTCTTAGATCGATGGCTCGATCTAGTTTCGGTGTTGATCTACCTTGATTAAATCCAACATCTCTCCATATTTTCTTATCCTATCCTTCCACTTAATTTTATCTGATGGTCATGAAGACTCTCGAAGAAGATCCATGATCAAGGATTTTGATTCTGATCATGTTTCTGTACTACGCTTTCCCTTCTTAGCTTTGATATTTGCATACTGTTTGCTTCTCCTCCTAAGCTTATGCTTTTATTTTTTTCCATCATCATTGTTGTTCTTGCCATCAATGACAAGCACATGTTTCCTCTAAAACATGGCAACACAACTTGAGGGAAGCTCCAACTCCCCTATTCTATGGCTACAACTAGAAGGAGGCTAGAACCCCCTATGTTCTCCGGCTACAACAGGAAGGTGGCTACAACCACCTCTCCTTGCCCCAGCCAACCTCCCTGCAGTAGAAGTAGAATGATGGAACCACTGCCACATTATCATTGTGAGATATACCACTGTAAACCTGTAGCAATAAACTTGAACCATGCATCAACCTGTACCTCAACCTATAATCAACTTGTACCATAAACAAGTGTATCAACCATGCACCAACTTGTAATCAACCTATACCATAAAAAAGTGCATCCAACAATGTACCAAGTATGTACCAATTATGTGTCAACTACTCATCAATTTGTACCAACATCATCAACTATACACCTCATGTATGTGCCAACTTATTAACTACTTGTCTCAACCATGTACCCAACATGTACCTTAACCAAAAGCCCTCATCAATTTAATCATCCAAATATGATTTGTAGATATGTAATAGACTTGGTGTATATGATCAAATACCTACAAACCTTCCTTAACTTTCACAACAAGAGACTAACATTTTCATCAAACATTTCTTTAGTCTCACATGACTAGTTTGGGATTAGTCAACAACCATAACTTGAAATAATCATAACTATGTACCTGTAATGAATAAATATCTAAAAATAGTACACAATGACCTTCAGTTTGTTTTGTGCAATTCCTTCAAGTGTCACTACTTGGAACCTCTCAGAAAAGGAGTTATAGCAAACATGACATACCTAGTTGAATTCTAGCTTATTCTAGAGAGCGACTTTGTAGAGCGTGCCTTGAACGGAATATTTGTTGAATCGATATGAACATGTTACAAAGAATAATATAGAATGTAATATAACCAAAACATTTGGTCTTACTAAATTTGTATGTCTTATGAAGAAGTTATGACATTTTTACCTGAAACACATGTTTTAGACTAGTTTCAGGACTAGCCATAAACCTTATTTTCCATGGAGTGTTACTCCAAAAATACAATGAACCACAAGATGAAATTTTTACCACAGATACTTGGATATGTTTCCTCAATGGAATATCAATTTAAAGGTCTGAATCATTCTATAAAAATAGTTATTGCGAAAATGGTGAGATGACCTGTAAATAACATACCTTAAAAAACATCATCAAAAGAATTTATCCTCCCTTGAATTCCGACCTTATTTTCTTCACCTTCCCTTTGAAATTTCAGCTTAGATATCCTTTGGTTACCTCAAAAACCTATATATATTCAATATTCTCAAGTGTGATATAAAATGTGAGAGCCTTTCCCCTTATTTATACTCTCCAAGTATCTTCCTTAGAAGCATCTTCTAGGTCACTTTGTCCACTTTCCTTATTTTAGGGTTAACCCACTTCTAATTTATCGATTAAATTTACTATTTAAATCATTTATTTTGTATTCACTTTGAATTATAATACACTCATCACTTCACTTTATTATTTACCTTCTAAAATCTCTTAAACCACTTTGACTACTTTGACCTTTTGGGGCTTCTAGATGACATATGGGGGTCCTCCAACTTCGTAAGGCCATAACTCTCAAACCGCAAGGAGTTATGTGATGTTCCACATACCACCAGAAATGAAATGAAATGTACTATTCATATATAATATTCTTACCTAAAAATATATCAAAAATCATACCATTATCCATTAAACAAACGTGGGTCCATTACCCAAACCCGGGTTCTCCAACTTCTCATGGCCATAACTCTCTAATCGTGAGGAGTTATGTGACGTTCCACATACCACCAAAAATGGAATGACATGTATTATTCATATAGAATAGTATTACCTTCAAATATATTCAAACTCATATCATTATATATGAAACAACCTTGGGTCCATTACCCAAACCTTTGTGCTACTAGACTTTCTTCAAGGGTTGACATCAATGATAATAAACCTTAATAAAAAATATCCCCCTTTGGCGTTGATGGAAACACTCTGTTGCAATACTAAATTCATATCACTCATGCTTCCCCTGGAACCATGCCTCTGTCCTCTGCATCTCTGTGACCATTTCTCCCCCTGGAATCATACCTCTGTCCTCTACATCTGATAAATCTCTCCCCCTTTTTCATCAATGGCAAATGTATCTTTCCATCCAAGGATGCTCTCCCTAACTTAAATTTATGATCTCCCAACCTGAACTATCCTCTTTATGGTGCTTCCTCGTGTACATCTAAGACATATAAGATAAGCATTCAAAAGCATTCATTTTGGAGTAGAAATAATTCTGAGCCTCTGGCGAAGATACTCAAAGGCTTCCTATGGAAGTGGTTTTGTAAAGATGTCTAACACTTGTTCTTTTGTGCCCACATACTCAAATCTGATGTTCATTTCTGCAACCTTTTCCTGTAGAAAGTGATACTTGATTGGAATGTGCTTAGTCTTGGAGTGCATCATCAAGTTCTTCGAGATACTAATGGCGCTTGTATTATCACAATAGATTGGAATGGGCTCATCATACTCATCCTGTATATCTGTCATATTTTGTTTCATCCAAAGAACCTGTGTACAACATGTTGCTGCTGCACTATACTCTACCTTGACTGTAGATAGAGATACTAATGATTGTTTCTTGCTTAGCCATGATACTAAAAACTCAGCAAAGTAGAACGCTTCTCCACTTGTCCTTTGTCGGTCATCAATACAACCTTCCCAATATGCATTTGTGTAGGCAATAAGAGATAGATCCTTTCCTTTTGGATACCATAATCCAAACTCTTATGTTCCTTTGGGATATCTGAAAATCCTCTTCACTGCTAACACATGTGATTCATTTAGTGCTTCTTGAAATCGTGCCACCTGTCCAACTACCTGCAATACATTTGGTTTGAATGTTGTTACATATAGTAAGATACCAATCATTGACCTGTATTGCCTCTGATCTATAGAATTTGAATCATCATCTTTGCCTAAATTGCAACTGGTTTGAATGGGACTGATAACTGGTTTGCAATATTCCATTCTGAAACTCTTTATAATTTCTCTTATATACTTGGTTTGAGAAATAAAAATTCCTTGGTTTCTTTGGCGCATCTGAAGTCCCAGAAAGAAGGATAGTTCTCCAAGTAATGACATTTCAAATTCATTATTCATATCCTTTGAAATTTTTTGTATTAATCTGTCATCATCACTACCAAAAATAATATCATCAACATAAACTTCAATTAATAAAATACTATCTTGACTTACCTTGATGTAGAGGTTTCTATCTGCACTTCCTTTTCTGAACCCTGCCTCTTGTATATATGTATCCAGTCTAGAGTACCATGCTCTAGGAGGCTATTTTAGACCATACAAGGCCTTCTTTAATTTACACACATAATATGCATTCTCTGACAACTAAAATCCTTCTGGTTGTTCAATGTAGAATTCTTCTTCAAGTTCCCCATTCATAAAAAATGATTTTACGTCTATTTGATACACTTTAATATTTTTGGAGTATGCATAAGCTAAAAACAATCAGATTGCTTCCATTCTGGCAACTGGGGAAAATGTCTCTTCAAAGTCGATTCCTTCAACCTGTGCATATTCTTTACATACCAATCTAGCTTTGTTCCTTGTAACTTATCCATCTTCATTCAATTTAGTCCTGTATACCCAATTTGTTCTGATCACATTCTTATCCATTGGTCTTAGAACCAATTCCCAAGTTTCATTTTTCTCTATTTGATCCAATTCTTCATCCAAGGGCTTGTTCCAAAATTCATCATTGCTGGCCTCTTCAAAATAGGTTGGTTCAATCATAGATGTGAGTGTTAGGTGCATTTTTTCTGGTGAACAGATTCTTCTTCTAGTCTCAACTTTTGCGTCTTTGTTTATGATAATCTGATATGAAGGATGATTCTTATGTACTCATCTGCTAGGTGTTTTTGGAGTTACTTGTTGAAATTTCTCTTCTGTTTCTATCAGATCCTCTTCGTCTTCCCCTTCTTTTTCATCTTTTTTTCTTCTTCGTAAAGTTGTTCCATTGATTCATTTTCTTCTTCCTTTTATTCTTGTCTACCTGTTTCATCAATTGTTACGTTGATGCTTTCAACCACTTTGTTCAATATAAAGTTGTAACACTTGTATTCTTTTCTTGTACTTGAGTAACCAACAAGTACTCCTTTGTCCACATGAGAGTCTAACTTTCCAATTCCGCCATCTTCTCTTTTGATGTAGCATTTGCTTCCAAAAACTTTGAAGTGATTTACATTTGCTAGTATTGCTTTCCATAGCTTTTAAGGAGTTTTGTCAATGTTGTTTCTAAGCATTACTTTATTTTTAATGTGAACTGTTGTATGCACTACTTGTGTCCAAAAAATATCTATCAATTTGGAATCCTTTAGCATTGTTTGAGCCATTTCTTGAACTGTCTTGTTCTTTCTTTCAACAACTCCATTTTGCTGAGGTGTCCTAGAAATGAAGAATTGTCTTTTTATTCCATGTATGTTGTAGTATTCCATAAATTCATTTGAAGTGAACTCTCCTCTGTTATCATATCTCAATCATTTGATTTTTGAATCTATTTCATTTTCAACGATTTCCTTGTAGATCTTGAAGTTTTCAAAATATTCTGACTTATTCTTGAGAAAGAAAATTATGGTCATTCTTGTATAATCATAAACTAATAACATGAAGTATTTCTCACCTTTTAAGCCCTTTGTTGTAGTTGATCCAACTAAATCAGTATGCACAATTTTCAGTGGTCTTGTCGTTGAATATTCATTTTATTTGAACCTGATCTTTGTTTGTTTTCCTTGTTGACAATGCTTGCATAAAGTGTTGGTTGGTTTCATGATTTGGAGCATATCTATGACTGCTTCTCTTTTGCTGAATTCGACAAGGTTATCAACATGTATGTGACCCATTATTCTGTGCCATAGCCAACTTTCATCTTCCTTTCCTAGACAACACTTTTCATTTCCAATTTCACTTAACACATATATGTTGCTTGAAGTTCTCGCAGCTGTAGAAATCAATTTTCTTGAACCTTCTTTTCTTATCTTACACTTTTGTGAATCGAAAGTAACTTTATGACCTTGGTTACACATTTGATTCACACATAGAATATTATGTTTCATATCTTCTACTAGTAGAACATTTTATGCCTTTGTATTCTTGTTCCCAATTATAACTATGTCTTTTCCAATGATTTTAGATGAATCATCATTTCCGAAGGAGACTAATCTATCTCTTTCCTTTCATAATGTAAGAAACCTGTATCTATTACTTGTCATGTGTTTTGAACACCCACTTTCAACATACCAACCACATTTCTTCTTCTTAGCTTGTAGAGAAAGTGTGCATTCTTCATTGCTATACTGATCCTACTTTCTTATCCATGTCATTTTCTGAGGTTCCTTTCTATGACTATTGTTATTCTGTCGCAGTTCTCTAAGAGGGACTGTCATTCTGCAATCTTTGGCCATGTGTCCAAAATTGTTACATTTGTAACATTCCACTTAAGTGCTTGATCTGAAAATAGTAGGTTGACTTGTTATGCTATGCAAGCACCCCTACTTCATTAAAATAAACTTTACAGGACCTTGCTTCATGTGTATAAATATGCAAAATAAACTTATGTGTTAAGTTTATGCTTCT
>JZKD02S1907298.1:703435-718725 GCA_000966675.3 Picea glauca | reverse complement strand
TTGGCTAGCATAGTTTGTAAAGTTATATGCTGTGGGGAGGTCTGGGGGTCGAACCTCGTGGCCTCCATTAATTTTGCATAGACATTATAAGCCAACCAATGAGGGACATGTGGCGCCCAAGCATTGGGCCATGTGTCCTCACATTATTCGCTGCCAACGAGACACATGTCCACACTGTATATGCCAACGAACAACCAATCGAAATGTGCGACGTCAGCCAACTGCCATGTCATCATGATGGTACAACCCTCCACGTGGCCGTACGGACTGCACGGACAGGTACAATCAGCATCCCAAATTTTTGCCTGTTTTCCTTGGCAAACAAATCGCGATAACTTCTCCATACGGTCTCCGTTTGAGAAAGTAAATATACCGCTGGAATCGGGAAGATGAGACAGACACAATGGCACTGTTTTCGTCTCATTCCAAGCACTTTGAAATTTGAGCAAATTTTGACCCCCTGGTCCAGATTTTGATCAGTGCTCAAAGATTCAAACCTGCTGTAAATTATTCTCTATGTTTCACTAGGCCTTCTTGGATAACCCCTTTCTGTATGAATTTTAAAGTTGTTTTTGTTCCTGTTGTTAGATCTTCAATTCACAGCTTTATGTCCAAAATTATTACATGCATAAAATAAACCAAAAAATATAGTTTGATACCTGGGAGTTGAAGATCTTATGAAAGGAGGTACTTTTATGAATTCTTATTATTCCTGAGGCCTATCTTTCAATTGTTGATTTTGAAATCTGAATCTTCTCAGTGGAGGAGTGTCCCTGTAATCTTCCTTGTAGATTTTCCTATCCCCCTTGATAGTTTTTGCAAATCTTTTTGGATATGTTTCTTTATCTGTTGTTTTGGAGCTTGATCATTTTTTTGTCTAATTGTATCGAAGTCTGGACTTGTCATGATGAGATTTTTGACTGTTGATAATGTCATCCAAAACTTTTGAGTTGTTCTGCATATTTTTCTATTGAATATCATTTCTTAATGTGACAATCTCTGCTTCCAAATTTCCAATGATCTTGTCTTTTTCTCCTAGTTGTTCTTTGAGTGCTTCTTCAATTTTTTTATCCTCTTCTATTTGAACCTTCAAATTTTTGATCATTTGATATAGTTCTTGAGTGTCTTCTTTCTTTTCTAGTTCTGCTTGTAGTTTCTTGTTTTCTTGTTTTCTCTTCTGATAAATTCTATGACACACATTAATTCCTCTCAGTAG
This sequence comes from Picea glauca, assembly GCA_000966675.3. Taxonomy (NCBI): domain Eukaryota; kingdom Viridiplantae; phylum Streptophyta; class Pinopsida; order Pinales; family Pinaceae; genus Picea; species Picea glauca. The sequence goes on along the minus strand of JZKD02S1907298.1, from coordinate 717,509 downwards.
TCAATTTCTGTCTCTTCAATTTTTTCTTCGACTTCTTCATATTCTTTTTCAGATTCTTCATATTCTTCTTCGTAGTCTTATTTATCAGAGTCTTCTACTACCATAAATATAACTCTTTTTGTCTCACTATCACTAACTTCATCTTCATCTGATGATTAGATGTCTTCTTTGGTGCATAAGCTTTTCTTGAAAACTTGTTTTGTGGTTCTTTTGCCTTTATATGTTTGTTTTTGTTTTCAATAACCTTCATCATTTCTCTTTTTCTTATAAGGACATTTGTTAGAAAAATTACCAATACCATCACAATTAAAAAAATTAAAGGAAGATTACCTCTATACCTATTGTTGGTTCCCTTGTTTAGTCTTTTGACAAAGTTGGTCACTTCTTCATCATCTTCCGAGAGGTCATTGCTGCTTCTATGTTCTTTTTTCCTTCCCTTTTTCTTTGACTTTTTGGATGCTTCTTTTATAACTGGATTTTCCTGTTCAATTCTCATTTCATATGCTGTGAAGATTCCATGTAATTCATCCATGCTTATTGAATTTAGATCTGATCTTTCTTCTAGTGCTGATATCTTATGGTCAAATATCATAGGAAGAGATCTTAGTGCTTTTTGAACAATTATAGATTCTTTGATTTCTTCTCCCAATCGTATGATTACATTTACTGTTTCATCAACTTATAAAAGGTAAATTGTAATATTCTCATCTTCCTTCATCTTAAGTTGTTCGAACTGACCTCTGTAAGTTTGAAGCTTTGGTGCTTTGACTTTTGAATCTCCTTCATAAATATTTTGAACTTTGTCCCAAATATCTTTAGCGGATTTACAATGTGCAACTTTGGTGAATACCATTTCAATAACACCATTCAAAAGTACATTTTTGTCTTTGGAATTATTATGACTGAGTTTGACTGCTTTGTCATTTGTTGGTGGAACTGCTGATGTTGTGTATCCATCTACAATTTATTGTCAAATTTCAAATCATTGTGCCTGTATATATGTTTTTATCCTTATGATCCAAAATGCATACTTTTTCCCATTGAACTGTGGTATTCCATTTTTATACAACTTGTTTCTCTCCATGATCTATCTTTCAGTGGTTAAACTGATTTTTGAAGGAACCTGCTCCGAAACCAATTGTTGGATTACTGAGAGGGGGGGTGAATCAATATTAGAGAAATTTAATCTTTTTTAACCATATAATCCAAGTGTTATATCAATGTAGCATTATCATCCAATAACTGTGGAGTAAATAAAAAATGAAAAAATGAACAATCATACACATACACAGTACACCGGTGTTTTACGTGGAAACCCAAAGAGGGAGAAAATCACTAAATGTTTTTTCTTATATGTCTTGAAGAATTACATTCATTGGAAGAACCAACTTCCTTTATTTTCTAGCTGCAACTGGAAGGAGGCTCCAACCCCCTTGTTTCTCAGGCTACAGCCCGAGGTAAGATCCAACTCCCCTATTCTCTGGCTATAACCAGAAGGAGGCTACAACCCCCTATGTGCTCTGGCTATGACCGAAAGGTAGCTATAACCACATGTCCTTGCCCCTTCCAACCTCCCTGAAGTTAAAGTAGAATGATGGAGCCACTTTTACACTATCACTATGATATATATCAGTGTAAACCTATACCATTAAACTTGAACCATGCATCAGCCTCTACCTCAACCTATACCAAACAACCTGTAATCAACCCGTACCATAAACAAATGCATCCAACCATGTACCAAGTATGTACCAATCATGTCTCAACTACTCATCAAGTATGACTCATTAATATGTACCAACATCATCAACTATACACCTCATGTATGTGCCAACTCATCAACTAGTTGTCTCAACCATGTACCCAACATGTACCTTAACCAAAAGTCCTCATCAATTTCATTATAAAAATATGATTTGTAACTCTATAATAGACATGGTGTATATGATCACATACCTACAAACCTTCCTTAACTTTCACAACAAGAGACTAGCATTTTCATCAATCTTTTCTTTAGTCTCACATGACTAGTTTGGGATTAGTCAACAACCCTAACTTGAAATAATCATAACTATGTACCTATAATGAATAAAGATATGACAATAATACACAATGTTCTTTAGTTTGTTTTATGCAATTCCTCTAGGTGTCACTACTTGGAGCCTCTCAAAAAATGAGTTATAACAAAAATAGCATACCTACTTGAATTCTGGCTTATTTTAGAGAGCGACCTTGTAGAGCATGCCCCACAAGGAATATTTGTTGAATCGATCATAAAATGTTACAAAAAATACTACAGACTGTTATATAATGCACACATTTTGTATTACTAAATATCTATCTGTTATGAAGAGGTTATGACATTTTTACCTGAAACAACCATTTTAGACTAGTTTCAGGACTAGCCACAAATCTTATTTTCCACGGAGTGTAACTCCAAAAATACAATGCCCCACAAGATGAAATTTTTACCACAGATACTTGGATATGTTTCCTCAATTTCCTATCAATTTCACAGTTTGAATCATTCTATAATAAAATTTATTGTGAAAATGGTGAGATGACATGTAAATAACATACCTTAGAAAGCATCATCAAAATAATTTATCCTCCCTTGAATTCCGGCCTTATTTTCTTCACCTTCCCTCTGAAATTCGGCTTAGATATCCTTTGGTTACCTCAGTCACCTATACATATTCAATATACTCAAGTGTTATATAAAATGAGAGAGCCTTTCCTCTTATTTATACTCTCCAAGTAGCTTCCTTAGAAGCATCTTCGATGTCACTTTGTCCACTTTCTTTATTTTAGGGTTAACCCACTTATAATTTTTCCATTAAATTTATTATTTAAATAATTTATTTTGTATTCACTTTGAATTATAGTACACTCATCACTTCACTTTATTATTTACCTTCTAAAATCTTTTAAACCACTTTGACTACTTTGACCTTTTGGGGCTTCTAGATGACATATGAGGGTCCTCCAACTGTAACAACCCTAGTTAAATGATTGCTTAAGGTTTATTAAGTATAATTAATTAAATAATTATCTATCCTAATATATTTTAGTTAAACAATGATTATTTATTAATAATATTAATTAATTGATTAATTAATTATTAATTGTTTATATCTATTGATTAATTAATTAATTAATTAACACATTAAAGGTTTGGGTAATAAATTAAGAGCTTAATAATTTTTATTTATTTATTATAAAACTTTACGTATGTAGGGGGGTGAAGCATTGAGTGAAGGGATAAGGTAATAAATGGAGGGATAGGGTGGGTGGCATTAAAGGAGGGTAGGATTCGGTGAATGGGAGGAGGATATGACTGGGCAGAGGCCTTCAGGAGATGATTATGAAAATTTGGGTGAGGAGCATTATTGCAGAAGAGGACTGTATTTTCTATTGGATATTTTTCTGATTTTGGAGTTTGGGAGGATTGTTACAGGGGTGCACCAGATTGCTGGGAGTTTTGGGCTCAGGGGCCAGGAATCCTCACGGAATCCTGGAGCTAGGGAGTCAGATAGTCTCTGTTCCTAGCTGGCAGGGAGGAAGATTCGGTTTTGGGCAGAGTTTGGGCAGAGCAGTAGAGAGGACAACCAGAGATAAAAAATTTAGCATCAGACTGAGGTATTTTTATTTATGTATTTTCATGATTATGTGGTGTTATGTGGATGGTTATGTAATTTATTAGCATGATGTTCATAAATTTAAATTTCTGCTGCTTATATGCTGAATAATGAAATTGCTTATTTCTTATATGTCAAAATAATCTTAATTTTTTAAATTTATGAATTTTATTAGGCTTTGTTAAATTAGGTTCTTACACCAATAATGCAGCTGGTGTTAGTGAAAACTGTTTGACAGAGCTAAACTTAGTTATCTGTCGCTATACTTGGCAGTTCAGTTCTTTTTCCAGGACTCTTGTCGAATTTATGGATTAAGCACTTTTTCTTTTGCTAGCAACCAACGAAAATGTTTTCATACATTATGCTAAGAACCTTATGACCACACGACATGACTATAACTTCAACGGAAAACACCCCAACACCTTTTCTTACTTACCTTTCCACTTCCGCTTCCATACACCGATGAACACGTGTCCTCAGCGGAAATCACCAAACACATCGGAGTTTGCACCCTACGCTTTCCGTTGCGATCTGGACCGTCGATCCTTTTCTATTTGATTCCACTCGGATCTCGATCGTCTGTCTTCTGGATGATTGGCACCATCGATCCTTGGTCCATTCGAATTCCACTTCTCTTTCCACCGTTGATCCCAACACTTACAAAATGAAATATCGGTTCATTACAGTATGGCTTCAATTCCAGGGATTATTAAGAACAATATTGATAGGTCATATGAGGACAAAGATATCATAATTTCACATAGACAAATAGGGTTTCTCTCATAACAGAATATTGCACAATAAAAGAAAACTTTATTGATGAATTCTTTCTCTCCTCTGCAACTATTCCGTGCACCCTCTACCCCTCTCTTCTGACTCTCGCCCCYCCTTTTTACAATCGAACTYAGTTTGCTTAAATACAATTCAAACTTTGGTTTTTTTYTAGATCCACAAAGTCTGGATCGAATCCACTTAGATCCTACAATTTCTGCTTGTAATCCTAACTTCTCCTACADCTATTACATTGTTAGGATTCGAGATCCTTTGACCATTTATTCAATTTGAACTAAATACAACAAAGTAAATTTAAGAGCACCCACTCTCTTTTGTAAAATTTGGCTTTGACTCTCAACAGCCATAGATCTTCTAGAACTGTGAGCTTATGCTTCTGCATCAACCAACTTCGTAAGGCCATAACTCTCAAACCATGAGGAGTTATGTGACATTCCACATACCACCAAAAATGGATTGACATGTAATATTCATATAGAATAGTATTACCTTCAAATATATAAAAACTCATACCATTATCCATCAAACAAACTTGGATCCATTACCCAATCTTGTGTTCTCCAACTTCTCATGGCCATAACTCTCTAACCGTGAGGAGTTATGTGAAGTTCCACATACCACCAGAAATGGAATGACATGTTCTATCCATATAGAATAGTATTACCTTCAAATATATTAAAACTCATACCATTATACATGAAACAACTATGGGTCCATTACCCAAACCTTTGTTCTACCATAATTCACTAATAGACTTTCTTCAAGGGTTGACATCAATGACAACCAATCTTAATCAACATCATATTCAAATGGGAAAAAGAATATGCAATGCTTCTTTGAATTGGTAAAAGCCACATAAAGTTCCAATTGTTTGAAGTAGCTACTCGATGTTTCAACATTAACTTGGCCATCATGCATTGATGTTCCAACTTCACTTCAACTTTAAAAGGAATATTTCAAGATGAAGAGAGAGTGATGTTTTTACTTGAGTCCATGGGGTTCTCTAGGGTTCTCACCATTTTTATCTTCTCAATCAAACTTGTCTTCTTCATGCTCAATATTTATTTATTTTCCTTCCTTAACCTCCAGTACTAGTAATTGTTATACCATATCTATAAATGAAATAATTTTCTACTCTAGTTGAGTAAACCCGAGTTCCAAGTCCTCTTGTTTATGTTCTCCATGAGAATTCCATATCATTCTTGGTTTTTTTTACTTTTTTAGGATTTCAAAAATGCCTCTCCATTGTCTCAATATCCATTATATATGTTTATGATATAGGGTCTTTGCCATATTTCAAACTCAGGGTTTGATACTGTATGATCTATAGATGATGGTCCCATGGCTTATCTATCTTATCAACATAGATTCTTATTACATGATAAATTGCAATTTATCTGAAATTTACAACCATCTTAATAATATTATCCTTCTTCCAAATGGATTCAATATCAAAATGGTAATCTATGTTTCTAATCCATTTTCAATGATCATATTGTTTTGTATACTATCTAATAAAGGATTTAGGTGGTCTTGAACTCCACCCACAAGTCTACCTCCACAACTCTATTTATTCCAAAAATTCAATCCAACACTTCAATTTCATTATGCCAATTAACAACCAAGCCCAAAACTTAGATCTTATCTAATGTATGTTACCTTTTGAGAATACGTACAATTATATGCAAGCATTGCATTTATGGTAGTATTGTGGCATTTGATACCATTTTTTGAAAAACTAGTTGAAGTGTGTGGGGGAAACTCCAAATAAGATCCATCTTAAACATATTGATTGCAAATTCAATTGTAAAGGCGATAAGCTATCTAAATGTTTTTTAACAATCTAGGAATGGAATTTGTCTAAACATGACTTGAAGGATGAAGCCTTACTCTCTTTGACCTTTCTCTTAATATACCTTAGGTAGCATCTAGTTTTGATTTTTGTTAATATACAAACATTTTTTTTATATTTTGGTGGTTAGAATGAAAAACTCTCTGGCAATAATATGAATGTGATTTTTGTTAATATACAAACATGCATTTATATTTTGGTTGTTAGAATGAACAACTTTAGCAATAATATGAATATGAATGTGACGGAATATTTGTAACAACCCTAGTTGAATAAATGTTTAAGGTTTATTAAGTAAAAAATAATTAGGGGATTAATTGTCTTAACATGGTATTAATTAAACAAGATTGGTATAAAGATACTAATTAAATATTTATTAATTAATTAAAGGTTATAAGTTTGATTAATTAATTAATTAATTAACTAACTATTATATTCAATAACTTGGGTATTAAATTTAAAAGGGATAATAAGTTATATTGTTTAAATAAAAAAAAGAAAAAGAAGAGTTACGTACACAGAAAGGAATAAGAATTAATTCAAAGGGATAAGATATTAATTCAAAGGGGTAAGATATTAATTATGAGAAGATAAGGTAATAAATGGGTTAGGTAGGGAAGTAAATGAGGGGTGAAGTTGGTGAAGGAGGGATATGGAGGGGAAGGAGGTTTACGAGAGGGGATTTTTTTTTTTTACAGGAGATTGGGGATTTATTTTTGGGGCTCTTGGATTTGCAGAGAGGAGTGGAGTTTTGGAGTGGGATTGTATCAGTACAGGCACCGGGGTTGCTGGAGGTTTTGGGCACGGGTGCCAGGATATCCATATGATATCCTGGAGCTAGGAAGTTACCTGGTTGGCAGTGTGGAACTAGGTTTTGGGCAGTGTTTACATAGTGCAGCAGCAGTCAAGAAGGCAAGCAGACAAACGGAAGGTTGTTAGCATCAGACTCGAGTATTTAAAATTTTATAATTGTTTTTATTATGTTAGAAAATTTTAATATTCGTTGTTAAATCTATATGCGAATGTGCTCAATTAAGGGAATTTGATAAATTTTACTACTTTGCTTAATATAAAGAAATTTTTGAATTTTACTGCTATGTTGTAGAAATAAATGGTTGTTTAATTTATTTGGTTATTACAATATTCTAGAGTTTTTAAACACATATTTAATTCCATAGAGACACATAATCATCATAATGTTGTAGATTATGATTGTTATGAGCAACATTTTCTACATTTTTGCATTTTTTTTTATTTAGAGACAATTGAGTGCTATTGTTTTGGAAAAGTCGCTTTTCCTTGATATTTTCATTTCATATATAAAATATCAATATAATATTTCTTTATCATTTGGAAAAAAGTTACATTTTTACTCAAAAGCATATCAACTCCCACATGTATAAACACAGAAGGGAAGCATTACAAATACTAGTTTTCGTTATATTTTTAATTTCAAAGCCAAATTCATTTATATTGATATTTATATTTTATAGAGATACAAATTGAATAGTAAGATTTATTTCTAGAGGATGATAAGGGTAGTTACCGTTATATAAGACCACTTTTGTATATCGGACTCGAAGAAAATTTAGTAAAGATTTAATTGATTTGTTTTCATATTTTACTTTTATTCTTGAAAGATTGAAAATAAACTTTCTTATATCTATTTATCTTTTATAAGTTATGGATATTTTAAAATTGAAACCTAATATATCCATAAATAGGACATTTTAAGAGAAATAATTTATTTTATGTTTTGTTTAGTGCCTAGTGTCACTATGAAGCACATGCGAATAAATTAGTTCTTACTTTAAATAACATTTCATTCTCTTCTTTGAACTAGATATAATAGAAAGTCACTTATGATCTTCTATGTCGAGACAATAATATTTTTATAGTAGTTTTAATTTATCTTATCGTCTATTTCATGACTACACTAAAATATCTCCTTAAATATAGTTGTGATAGTGCTTTTAATTATATCATTTCTTTGTAGAATGCCCCCCCTCTCTATTCTCTAATGGTTTAACCAAGAATCAAAATTTTTATTATTCTCTCTCAAATGACTTTCTAGAATACAAATCAATGCTAAGAAGCATAGCATCCTTCACATTAATTACCTCTAAGAGAATGATTAGAGATGGTGTGTTTATTTTAATTTTATAGATTATAAATCTCTTTCGGATTTTCTAAATTTTCCCCTAAGTTTCTTTAGAAATTATGGAACCTCGAGATTCATATCCATATAAAATCATTGCAGTAAAATGTGTGTTAAGGAGGACTTTCTTTTCTTCTCAAAACATAAAATGCTTATTTACAATGCTAATCAAGACAAAAAAGGTGTTTAATCCTCCATTAAACCTTTTTTAGATATTATAATTCCATATTAGACTAATTGTATAGATTAAATCACTCTAATTTGTTATTCCATACACAAAATTAGATTAAGTAATGTTCTTGTATTTTATGTTTATAAACCTTTTTTATCATCATTTACTAGAGATCTAAAACAAAAGTACTTGATAATTCTTAGATTATTGTCAAGATTATAGAGGTGGTAGAAAATTGTACAATATTGTGAACATAAAGAAAAGGATTATGACTATCCCAAGGAAAGTAGTTCCAATACAACTTGTTCCTTATAAACATGCATCCAACTTATTAATATAAACACCAAAAAGGGTAGAGGACATGAGAAAACCTTAATTACATTAAACCCCTCTATTATAATTATTTTCTTTTGACCTACCCTTACAATTATTAAGTTCGCAATTAATTTCTCATACAAGGTTATAGATCTTCTTATAGAACCTTACATATTCTATTTCTAGGAACAATATCAAAAAATATATTAAATTCAACTAGAAGAAAAGGGTTAAGAAGCTCATGGGGTTGAAGCATAACTTCTGAAACTAGCTTATATTTTACCCAATTTTCATTGACGTTTTAGCCATAAGATAATCTTATTTTCCAATATAATTCCATATAACTCTACTAAAAGTAAACTAAACATAATGGTTTTATAATTTAAAAATAGGAACAATGAGAATTTTCATCCAATGTTTAAGAAAACCCTATTTTAGGACTACATCGAAACTTTATGAATGTAAATGATATGAATAAAACTTCCATTTATTTTATATTTATACTTCATAACCATTATGAATTTCAAGGACAAGAATATATTCTCTATTTTTTAAGATCTTCAATGTCCTTAAATTTTCCTTTCAATATACTCTTAACCCAAAAATCAATATTGTTCAATGTAAAACATCTTAAACATATTTCTTTAAGTTTGAATGTTATCTCATAACATTCTAAAAATAACTTTATTATAGTAATATGGAATAAAATATTGTATACTAAGACTTTGTAACATATAAATGAACAAGAATTCAAAAAATTACATTGATGTATTTTATCTCGAGGATGCCCTAACCTCCAATAGACTCATTTTTTTATGGTGTTCTAAAACATCCTTATTATAATTGCCTATTTTTTGTTGTAAAACTCAACAAACTATATAAGTTACTCAAATATTCACACTAAAGGGATTAGTTTTGTTGTGTTCATACATAGGACATTGTTTCATCACATACACATCATCGTCAATTTCTATTTGTTTGATTATAACTTAGTAAAATAAATGTTTTTCATGCATAGATATCTTCTCTTCAAAGAAGTGATCTACAATGACAAAACAATTACATTGGAATCTTTTATGTCCTTTATTTCAAGGATGTCTCAACCTCCAATATACTCATTTTTTGGTGGCCCTTCTAAAACATAGTTAATATAGCTCTCTATTTTTTTGTTGGAAAAGTCAACAAGCTATATAAGTCACTCAAATTTTTATGTTGAATGGAGTGCTTTTGTCTTACTTATTTAGACATAGGTAAATACCTTATCACATGCAACTCATATTCAACTTATCCTTTTTAAATGAGAACGTAGAAAAAAAAATGGTTTTTAATGAATAGAGATCCTCCTGTGAAGGCACTATCATTCAATGTAATTAATTATCAAGTAAGTTGAAAAATAACATTTTCTCACCAAATATTGCCACAATTTTTATCATCTCATATTGCACCTCATCATCATTTTTTCCTTATTTAATGAGGAATTAACAATTTGTGTGTGTGTGTGTATTCTCTTGAAATAGTTATTTTTTAATGTACATAATTATATGGGAAGTTGATAGATGTTATTTTCTCACCATATATTTCCATAACATTTTGATCACTCTCTACACCATATCTATAATGACCAATAATTGATCTCCTAACAACTATCAATTAAATATACTTTGTTGGCATCTTAGATGTGCTTTGTAATGAAATTTTAATTAATAATAAATATGATCCATCATTGTGTTAAACGGTGATTTCTATATCCAGTATGAGGGATATGTATAATTCCGTTATGCTCAACATGGGGTTGACAGAAAGTTCATTTCAAAAAAGTTCACTCAACACAAAGAGTAACTATAAAAACCTACACTCTCATAAAATATTTTAATGTCCACCTTAGGTAAAATAATTTTATACAAATTATAGATATATAATAATTGAAAGTAAAAAAAAAATATTATTCCATAGGTGGGTTCTTTTTACATCCCATCCAATATGACATAGAAGTGTAATTATATGTTTAACATGGATTTGACAAATGGCATACTTACATACATACATAAAGAATTCCATATCCATCATACACCAAGAGGCATCGAGTACTCATAGGTAAAATTATTTTTAGATTAAAAATGCTTGAGGAAACATTTACACCATGAGGGAGTCCCTCAACAAATTATAGATCCATAGTTTAGATTGATCTTGTCCAAACATTTCAATGGTGTGTTGTTGAGTCTAAGGGGGATGCTTGATTACTTCCATGCTCAACATGGAGTGCTAACATTTCTTACATGAAGGTTTATATGGAAAACCATGTGCTACTGGTGGATTACTTTGATGACTCCTTGTCAAAGGATCGAACATTCATATCCCCAAACATAATTGTCTCATTGGTTGAGTGGCTATCCAAATATTTATATACAAGGAGAGGACCAAAAAAGGACCAATGTGATGTCGCATATGACAAATCCTCTCTCTCCTCTAGATTCAATTCCAAGGATAATATTTTTATTGTGCCCCTCTAAAAAATATCTATTTGAAAAATTATACTTCAGAGACTCTCCTAGCTACCATGAGACTCAATGAGCTAGTGATAGGTGGTGAATAGTTAAATACTAATATTTTTTTATGTTCAAATATTGGCTACCTTTCCAATGATTTGTTATCATTTCATTCACCTAAAACATTGTTTCATGACCCCTCCACTTCTATTTATCATCCCTTTGAGTGAGGTGAGAGTTTCATCGAAACTAACCTCAATATTAATCTACGATAGGGTGGTGGGAGACCAGAAAATATTTCTCAAAAGATTAAAAAAATAAGGAATGTGGTTAAAATAATATGGGAGGGGTGAGTTTGGTGATTATTGGAAAGGATTTTTCATAGACCATATACTATATTTGACAGATACCTTCTTGGTGGTAAAGTTTGAAATTCAATGTGTCTGCATGGATATTCTAAGATCTTAGGTATATTGGGCTAGGTTCCTGATCCTTGGTTATAGTATATTTTTTCATTGTCTGGAGAGGGGATACTATAGGTTTATTTTCAAGTATAAGGAGGATTCCCTCTAAATACTCAAAGGAATTTGGTTTTTTGACAATGCACCCCTCTCCCTTAAACCCTGAAACCGTTTGTTCAATGCTTCTTCAAAATCCTTGGAGAATTTCTGATGTGGGTTAAATTTCCAGGGACCCTCATGGAATTATCATCATAAAAGGCTATAATATCCATTGGGAATATTCTGGGCACTTCAATATTAGTGGATGAATTTTGTTTCTACAACTTAACGTTCTTAGTAGATAGGGATTGGGTGTATTTGGATCTGTCAAAAGGAATTGATTCTATTGACCTAGTTCTTGGGTAGAATAGATATTCTCAACCCTTGGATTATGTCCATGTACCCTTTCATTTCATTTGGTGCCATGAATGTAGTCATATTCTAGTAGACTATTCCAAATAAGAATTTGTGTTTAGAGACTGTCTACCTTTATGATTCTATGTTTTCATTTCATTCTCCCATCCCTTTGATTGAGGCGAGGGTTTCATCGGAATGGATATCAATATTAATCTACTACAGGGTGGTGGGAGACTATAAAATACTTCTTTGAATATCAAAGAAATAGGGAAGGTGGTTAAAATAAGATGGGATGGGTGGTTTTCTATTTGTTCACAAGGATGTTTTGCTAGAACATATAATATATTTGACAGATACCTCCTCGGTGGGAAATTTTGCAAGTCTATGTGTCTCTATGGATCTTATGAGATATTAGGTATCATAAGCTTCCTCTCCAGTCCTTGGCAATAGCTTGTATTTTCATGGTTTCGAGAGGGGATGGTGTGGGTTTATTTTCAATTTTAAAGAGGATGCCCTATAAATCCTCAAAGGAATTTTTTTTCTAGAAAATCCCCCCCTCTACTTTAAGCGCTTGATCCATCTATTCAATGCTTCCTTGGAATCCTTGTAGACGTCCCTGATGTGCATTAAAATTCTCCAAATCCTAATGGAATTATGGTTAGAAAAGGATATCCGAGCCATTGGGAATCTTCTAGGGAGTTCAATATTGGTGGATGAAAATTTTGTTGATGAGTCAAAGTTCTTAGAAGATAGGGTTTTGGTATAGTTGGATCTGTCAAAAGGACTCCTCAAGTATATTGACATAGTTCTTGGGTAGAATAGATATTCTCAACCCTTGGGTTATGTCATTGTACCCTTTGAGTGTATTTGGTTCCACAAATATGGTCATATACTAGAAGACTATTCCAAATCATTGACATGCAAAGTATGGAGGAAGGCATAAAAATAGACCTCTCTTGTCTTGGAGGTTCCTCAAACTCGTTCTTCTCATGAACCTCACCTCTCAATGTCTAGTGGAGAATTATTGGAAGCAATTATCAATGATAACAATGAGTTTTAGAAATTTATGATTGGATATTTCTCAATACATTTAATTGAAGGGGATAATTTATGTCTCAAGGAGGATGGATCATATCCTAACTTTTGTACTCGAGGATCCTTCTCTCCATCCTTGGATAAGAAGATTCCTAGCTACCCTGCAATAGGGACCAACGGCTGTTAACTCTTGGGAAAGTCGTCCTCTCCTTGGATTTTTTATTTAGCACCATAGTTTGATGTTGTTTTTGATGGGGGGTTATCCCATGCTACCTTTCAGATGGGGAAAAGTGGGAATATTGAGTCTAATACCTCCCTTTTTCTTACAGACATTTATGTCCCCAAAGCCTACAAGAGCTTGGATGATGTTTCTAAGTGTTACTACCCTTCATCCCCCTCAATCATAAATAAAGGTTACATAGCCTCCCTAGTGATCTATTCAAGATGAGGGGACCCCTATAACCTGAATCCAAGGGTAAGGAACATAGTATCTGATACATGCCCCTTGAGCGGATTAGGTTTGGATGTGCTGAAAGACATAGGGGTCCATCGGTGGGTAGAAAAGTTTCCTTTAGACTAGCCCAAGAGTGTGCAATAAAATAAATCAATCATGGGAGACAAAAGTAGATAATTCAATCCCTTAGAGTAGTTGATGCTCCATCCACAGTTCCATAGTGAAATTCCTCTCTATTAAAGTGTGGGCATTGGGGGGCCTTGGCAAAAAACTAGCACTAAAGTGGTAATTGAGTTGAAATAGTCAGATATTGTA
>JZKD02S1907298.1:686464-703346 GCA_000966675.3 Picea glauca | reverse complement strand
GATTCTAAATATTTATAAGGTGGGATTATTATTGGTTAGATCTATTTAGTGACCCTTATCAACAATTTTTGTGTTTCTTCTATTCCCTATACAAAGTTCTTCTTCCGAGGTTTGGGGATTTCAATCACCCTGCTTAACCTTTATGGTTCATATGATGAAAACACACCTTTTTTAGATTGTCTTCTATAGATTTAGTTCTGTGAATTAGAAAATTTAGTCTTAGGGGGGGATTTGAATTTACAATGCATCATTTTGAGATATGGAGAGAGAATTCATGACTAGAAAATTTGGTTGATTTCTTCCTTTTAACTATTAGGAGGAAGATCACATAATTGATGTCAAACCATTTAAAGTTAGGCCCACTTGGAATAACAATAAATCATGTGTAAATGGGATTGTGAGAAGGATGAATAGGTTTCTAATCCATGAGGATCTCCTAGAATCCATTCATAGGGTTCACTCATGGGTGGGAAACAAGTTTTTGGACCACTTTCTAATATTTATTTAATTAGATCTTCGTGGACAAAAAAATAGGACCCCCTTTAAGTAAAATCTAGGGAGGTTTTTGGAGAATGATTTCAAAGAACTTGTAAAAGGGAATTAGGTTTCCTTTGATCCTTCTATTGGATATTTTGCAAGAAATCAATTTATAAAATCCCAAAATAAAGTAAAATATAAGATCATGGATTAGGATTCTGTAATATTTTTTAACTGTGAATCTCAACTAAAAGAAGTAGAGGCCAACCCGACTCTTCTATTCATTGACACAATGGGTGGAATTATAAGTGAAGAGAGTCTGTGAAAAGTTAAATAATCAGATTCTAAAAAATCCAAGATTATGTTGGATAGGGAATGTGATTGGAAGTTAACAATCTGAGTAACCTTATTATCCTTTGATGATAACAATACATAGTTTTTCCATAATTTCTCCTCCCATTGGTGGATATAGAATACCATTTTGGAAATGATTTCACAGGATGGTTCCAAGGTAAGGTATTTTTAGGGTCTGGAAGTTATGTCCATTCATTATTTTGATCCAAAGTTTAAGGATCCTATTGGTGCAAATAATGAGGAATTTTTAAAGGTCATTTCCCTATTAACAAGGATGGTGAACGATGATTTGTGTGAGTAGGTATATAGCCCTATGACAAAGAATTATACCCTTTCTATTCTTGGAACCTTTAGGAAGGACAAAATCCCAACTCAAAATGGATTTTTTTCTATATTTCTTAGATATTTTAGGTAGGGACCTAGATCATGTGATGGAGTAAGTTAGGACATCGGGTATGGTTCTAGGAAGGGAAAAGGCACCTTTCATATTTGTCATTTTGAAGATTGATTGTCTGTGATATTTCAACAACTTCCACCCTATTTCATTGTGCAATTATTTGTATAAAATTATTTCGAATATCATTGTGGTATGATTGAAGGAAATTGTATCAGACTATGTGTTAGTTGAACAATTTGGCTTCCTATAGGGGAAACAAGTTCACAAGTATATTGGCTCAGCTTAAGAGGACATCGATTCAATAAAGTTAAATCACCTTCCAGTATTAGATATTAATATTGAACTATCCAATTCTTTCAACAAAGTGTCCTCGATTTACCTCCATCTTCTTTTAATCCATCCCAATTTGTCATTACCTCTAGTTCAATTGACTATGGGGTGTGTCTCTTCTATGAACTTCATAGTTCTTATTAATGGTTCGACATATTTTATTTTTAAGGAATCTAAGGGACTAAGAAAATTTTTTCCCTTTCCTCCCTACCTCTTCCTATTGGTAGCTAAGGGATTGAGTCGAGCAAATGAAGAATAAAGAAGGAGAACATGGAAAGGCATAAAAATTGGGAGGAACCTAACCTTGTCTCATTTACTTTTCATAAATGATGTTTTATGTCTATGTTCTACTATTGATAGGGATGGATCTTCTATCGTTAGTATTCTTCAACTCTTTGATAATGCCAAAGGCATACAGATGAATGTATTAAAGTATTCTCTATACAGTGGTAATGTGAGTGATGAAATTTCATTCGATTTAAAGGCCCTTTTTCCATTTCAACACCATTTTCTTGATGCGGGATTTAAATACTTTGAGTTTAACTTAAAAAAAAACAATTATGTCAAGGATGAATGGTTATGGATTCTAGAAAATGTGGAAAACATAATACCTCTCTATTGCAATAAATTGTTGTGAATGGGAGGCAAGCTTGTTCTAGTCAAATATATCTTATAATTTGTCCTTACCTATTGTCACACTCTAGAATCCATCCCAAAATTTATCTTGTTCAAAATTTGGAATTTTTTTTTCAATTTCTTATGGCAAGGAAGCTCAGAGTACAAGGGTTCCCATTGGGTAAGTTGGAGGAAGTTGTACCAACCCAAGATGATCCTTAAATGGTAGGCATATGTCTTGTCCATCTCACGAACATGGATTATACTATAGAATCAAAAAAATATTTCTATCTTGATCTTCTTCATCTGGTTATAATCCTTGAAATATGCCAATCAGTTGAGTCAACCAAACAATAAACCAGTCAACCAACCACTAGTAAATTCGACCTTATGGATGACCATTCAAATTGTCAGATGGTTGGGTCGACTGAATGAAAGCTCAATCAAATTGTTTGATAGTCGGGTCGAGAAAAGGAAAGACCAATGAAATTATTTGATGGTCGGGTCGACCAAATGAAATCCCAGTTGAATTATTTGATGGTCAATTCAACCAAATGAAATCCCAATCTAATTATTTGATGGTTGGGTTGACCAAAGGAAATATCAGTCGAATAAATAAAGGAAAATTGACTTCAAGGGTAGCCTAGTCAGAATGGGTTGACCAACAGTTAAAGAAACAATATCTAGAGGTCGATTCGACCCTCAATAGAAAAGGAAAATGTTTGTACGGTGATTTGGTGACTATTATCAACAAGAAAACATCTAGGGGCGATTTTGATTCCCCATGGTCGAAAAAAAAATACAGGGGACGAATTTATATGTTCAACAATGAAGAAAAACACCCATGGGTCTCTAAATTTTCCCAGGTAAGTATAATTTCTCCCATCTATGTTTAAATTTTCCCAAACAAATTTAAATTCACCCAAGAAAGAGGAGAATGATTTGGACGAGTGCTACACGATATAAAAAAACACTTCAATAGATTATGCATACATTGTCATAAATCAAAACCATATTCTGAAAGCATAGATTACAATAACGCATAGATTCAACATTTAAATGGGACTTTTATTATGTCGAGGATAAAATTACAATGGGGTGATCTATACATAGACTCTGTGTATTATTACTCACTAAAAATACAAAATAGTAGGGCCAAGGCTTAGAGACACCCTTTCTCATAACAAACAATCACCTTAAGTCCTTTTTCCACTGAACTTCGAGAAACCTACCCTCTTCGAGCTCTAATTTATAATATTGTCCTTCCCTCTTTCTCCTTGCATATCCCTTCCTTTTTTTTCTTCACTGCTAATTTCATTACTTTTGATGTGCCTCTCTTGGAAGGACAATAGTCACAACTATTTTTTTCACCTTCCCATTGTGCCAGAATACCAGATAAGATGAAATAAAACAAAACATACTTATTTACAACATTTACAAATATTTTCCAAGATCCAATTTGGATAACACCTCCCCATTTGAAGGCTTTTGGTCCCAAAAAGATAGACCATTAAGGAGACAGAAGCATAATACCTATTATTTCCTCCTCATCTCCACCATTCCATTGCCGATGAAGGTGGCTTGTTTCTTTCTTTTCTTCCCTTGTTCCATTGCTAGAGGGGTTGTTGTCTCTCTTTTGTTGTTCTTTGATGAGGTATGCCTTACCACCCTTAACCATGTGATACTTGTTTTATCTTTGGTAGAAGGTAGCATCCCTATCCCATAAGTATGGGATACCAAACATTACTCCATAGGTGTCCAATGGCGCAACTTCAAATTATACCTCATCAACATAGCTGACACTAATGGAAAACTTGATTTTGCATATTCGAGAGATTCTCATAATAGTTTTTCCTTACAACCATACTAGTGAACTTGGCTGCACTAAATCATAGGTTTCTAGACCAAGCTCATCAACCAATGTTTCAGAAAGAAGGCATTTAACTTCAGTTTCTTAACTTGAAATTTGATTTTGAATAACTCAGTTTTATCTCCACTCACCTTTGACTGTTGTAATGTGTTGTAAACTGCAGTTTTGTCTAGTTTGAAGGTTCTCACTTTTGCTTCTTATTTTATCTCAACAATTTCCTTTGTTTTCCTCTTCGAATTTGGCCACTTTGGACGCAATTTCAGATGAATTTTCCATCACTTCTCTTACGTGTTTTTATTTACATAACAATTTTTGCAATGTTTGTGAGGATCCATCCTTTTTTTGGTTGTGGCTACTATCTTATTATCTCCTTTATTGTTGGTTTCTTCTTGGCCCATGTGTTGTTGTCTTTTCTTGGAGTCCAATTCAATGTAGAGAGCCTTCTTTCTCCCCTCATCTATGATTTTCACACCATGAAGTTGCAATTGTCTTCAGATATGGATAAAAATTCCTCCAAGGTAGTTCATCACCATCCCAATCTCTTCCAAAGAGATACTCAACTTGATGGCCTACCTTGTGAACTCAGAAGTGTATGTTTGCACTCCTTGTCCATGTTCTTGCTGAAGGTATTTCCACTTCATGACTTGTTCCTCTTTGTATCCTATGGGATAGAATTTTGACTTGAGTAATTCTTTGATGTCATCCCACTTCAACACCATGGGATTTTTGCCTATCCTCAATGCATCCAAATAACTATCCCACTGCAATAGATCATGTCTGGTCATATTCAAACAGGAAAAGGATATTTGTTGTGTTTCTTGGCTTTGATAAAGACCAACGTAAAATTCCAATTGTTTCAACCAACTATCAAAGGATTCAACATTAGTTTGTCCAATAAACATGGGTATTTCCATCTTTACTTCAGCTTTGAAAGGAACACTAGAATATGAAGAAACACTGTTGTCATTACCTGTGTTTCCAAGCATCTCTCCTTTGGAAATTTCTAGACCAGAATTATCTTCTTCATGCTTAGTCTCTACAAAGTATCATTCCTTACCATTGATTACAAGAAATTGTGTCACCAACTCTATCAATGTAGCATTGCTTTTCTCTAGCTGAGCCAAACTGACCTCTCTGTCTTCCCTATCATCTTCCTCACAATGATTCCCTTCCATTGATGGTGCTCTGCTTCTTTGTATGCCTAGTAGCAATGTTTGTCCACTCTTTTGGTACTAGCTATTGGGTTTTACCATGCATGAATTCTCCAAGCCTTAGGAACCTACTCTGATACCATATTATCCATAAATGGTAGTCCTATGGCCTTTCTGTCTCACCAACATAGATTCTACTATGGAATAAACTTTTTATTTCTATCTTGATCTTATTCATCTAGTTATAACCCTTGCAATATGCTAATAATTCGAGTCTACTAAATAATAATCCAATCGACCACCCACTAGTTGAGTCAGCCTTCTATATGACTAGTCGAATGCTCAGATGGTTGGGTCAACCGACTAAAATCCCGGTCAAATTCTTTGATGGTCGGTTCGACCAAAGGAAATCTTGGTTGAATTATTTGATGGTTAGTTCGACCAAATAAAATCCTGGTCAAATTATTTGATGGCCAGGTCGACCAAATGAAAGCTTGGTCAAATTATTTGATGGTCAGGTTGACTAAATGAAATCATGGTTAAATTCTTTGATGTTTGGTTCAACCAAAGGAAATCTCAGTTGAATAAATGAAGGAAAATTGACTTCAAGAGTAACCCAGTCAGAATATGTTGACCAACAGTTAAAGAAAAAATTCTAGAGGTAGATTCGATGCTCAATAGCAAAGGAAAAAGTTTGTACGGTGATTTGGTGACCCTCAACAACAAAAGAACATCTAGGGGTGATTTTGATTCCCCACAACAGACAAAAAAAATACAATTGATGAATTTATATGTTCAACAATGAAGAAAAATTCCTATGGGTCTCTGAATTTTCCCAGGTAAGTATAAGTTCTCCCATCTATGTTTAAATTCACCCATCAAGTTTTAATTCTCTCAAGCAATGAGAGAATGCTTTGGAAAAGTGCTACAAGATAAAAACAAAAATTCTTCAACAGAGTATGCATACATTGTCATAACTCAAAACCAAATTCCCAAAGCAGATATTGAAATAACTCATCGATTCAACATTTAAATGGGACATATATTATGTTGAGGATAAAATTACATTGGGGTGAGCTATACACAAACTCTTTGTATTATTATTCACTGACAATACACAATCACAGGGCCAAGGCTTAGAGACACCCTTTCTCAGAGAGAATAGGCACCTTAATTCCTTCCTCCACTCAACTTCGAGCAGGCTACCCTCTTCAATCTCCAATTTCAATTACTGTCCATCCCTCTTTCTCCTTGCATCTAACTTCCTTTTTTTCTCCACTTCTCTCATTAATTTTAATGGGCCACTCTTGGAAGACCAATATTCACAATTGTTCATTTCACCTTCCCATTGTGCCAGAAGAAAAAATAAACTAAAATAAAACAAAATGTGTTTATTTACAACATTTAAAAGTATTTTTCAAGATCCAATTCAGATCACAAGACAATGGGTGGTTGGGGCTTGAAGGATTTAAATCTGTTTGGGAAAACCTTAAATATCACCGTGTAACTTCTTCTCAAAATAAATCCTATGGAAGCATATATTAATTCAAAAGTACATAGCACCATATTATAGTATATTTGACTAGAAGAGAGATCAATAGTGTTTGCACCCAATTTGTCACCTTGGTGAGAAAATAAGGGGTGCTTACATGCCCAGTTGGGTCTTGCTGAGCATGAAAGATGTAGAGGAAAGAGTTAGGAAAAGAACAACAAAACTATAAGCAAGAATTAAATTAAAACAAACTAAAATTAGAAGCATATGGATAAAGAAATAACAAATACAAAAGACCAATATCACCAATTTTTTTAGGATGATCAATTGATGAAATCAAAGCACAATGAAGGAAGGGGACTATGAGTCCCTTCTTTCTCCAATGGAAGGCTCTTGAGACCCTCACAAACTTGCTCTCCTTACAATAAGAAAATGAGAATGATGGTGAAAGAACTCCTAGCACATCCACTCAATGGAGAGGTGGATAGCTTAATGAAATGGTGCTAATGTGTTATTACCAAGGAGTGAGTCCTTAAAACAATCTAAGCAGCATAACATTACATGAAATTCCTTGAGAAAATGATGTTTCTTCATGGATTTTTATAGCATAGCATTGGGTGATTATGTAACTCCTTTGAAGTGTGAAAAGGGGCTCTTTAGGGATTAATTAGGTCTTTGACCAACTTACCATGCAGATTCAGCTCATATTTGAGGGTAAAATTAGCTTGGGAGCTGATCCATAAGTGGTTGGGAGGCCGAACAATTCAATAAATGCGTTGTTTAGCAGGTGCGTGGGTTTTTGCGCTAACAGCCGCGCATCGTGAACGTATGCACACATAGTACGTTCCTGTTCTGCGCATATGCGTGCGCACCCAACTTCGGTAAAGCGCCCTTCAATTTTTGGTTACTTTGTATAGTTTTTGACCCTTTTGCAATGCTGTAAAATTAATTCAGTGCCATGAATGACTTCATTACTGTTTGACGATGCTGAGTTCTTGTCGCCATGTGCGGATGAAATTTCAGTGATAACAGATGCCCCCTGATGGATGAGGTTAGGAGCATACGTATAGCCGAAATCCATCAACGTTTCTTCTATTGAGAATGGTGTTGTAAGAAAGAGAAAGAGTGGGACCGTGTAGAGCAATCCGTTGGAGAAGAGAGGAACCGGTAGAACCCAACCTTCCATAAGGTGCATAACAATATACAACTGTGTACAAATGAGGCGGGCATGCCCCATGCTCGTGTTATGTAACTCTGACAAAAGATGATGGAAGTGTTGGTGTAGATAACTGCAATGCCCTCGGGGGCGGTAATAATAAAGGCAGAAGACAATTTTTCAAAGGAATATACTCTGAACAATAGGAAATGACCGCGGTAATAAGTAGCGACAATGATGTGGGCATTGACGGCCCTACCAGGTTCGGAGGTCTTCGGCAAATGATAAAAAGAACTGCAATAGTCGCAAAGTAAGACCCACCATAACATGAGAACGTGTTGGCGTCGAATGTTATGGGGGCCAATGACAACAGGGAGAAATGGTGTTTCACCCTGTGCCGTTCAAGATTTCTCATTAAATGGAGAATGAGAATCAAGATACTGTCGCCCTTCTGGAAAAAGTGTGTTGTTGTCGACAAAAGGGGAATGCGACTCCCAGAAGCAAAGGGCTTCATAGAATCTACTGAGGTGAGGAAGTGGCAGAGCTACATGGACGAAGTCAAAAAGTGGGAAGACTCAAGACTGCCCTTGGTTGGAGGGTGTATGATATAATGAGTGGCCGCAACCGTGTGAAAAGGTCGAGTGTCAGGGGGATGCCAAGACCGAGGAAAAGTTGTGCCAGAGGTGGGACAAGGTGAAGAAATTTAGAGGGTAGAGGCAAGTGCCCTGTGAAGTACTCTGAAGATATGGATGATGTCGGCAAGGGTAGATGAGAAGAAATGATCCAACCAAGGGTGACATGGGTTGCGTGTGGCCAAAAAGGAAGCAAGTCACCAACGGTGATGACAAAAGAAAATGTAATGAATGGAAATAAAGGTTTTTGTACAATAAATAATGAATAATTTTGGAAAAATGTACAAATACAGAAACGGGTGCCCTAGTGTGAAATGAGTGCCCCAGGGAGGGTAGAAATTTCTTGGGAAACAGATGAAGGGTGGGGGCCCCATTGGTGAGTTTATGTATGAGGTAGGTGAGATGAAGATAGGTTTGCAGATGGGCAAACTGATGGTGGATGAAATGGAGGGTTCATGATCCTGCGGAGGTGCAGGTAAAAAGAATAGAACCATAAAGAGATGATCTGGGAGTCCATATGGGAAGCTAGAAAAAAATGAGGAGAAGGAGTATGTGGTTGATTCGAAACATGATGAAAGACTATCGAGACTCCCATCCCTAAAGGGTAATGGAGAACAACATGAGTGTCAAAAGTGCCATAAGGTACTATGAATGGGACAACTCATGTGGGTAAGAAAGCTACCGGGTAACAATACCGAAGATGCAAAATAGAGGTGTGAGTACTGCAGAGTCGGGACTGGATATCCTAAAGGCCAATATCAGAGGGTGTGACTGGAAATGTAAATGCAATACAGCGGGAGAAACTACATGCCAGTGCTGAATATATACCTAAAGGAATGATGTTGAGGGAGGATGATCAAGTACCTGCACACAGAACAACCAAATACCCAAAGTGAACAATATCTGAAGAGAATCAAAGATATGAGCATGTATGAGATAATTGTGACAATGCGCATGCGTACCTGACCATGATATGAAAAAAAGGCGCTCCGGGGGCTCAGGATGAAAAGTGACCCAAGGACAACTGTGATGTAGGTGGCGGGATGCTGATCCCGTGGCTAAAGATGGTTTGAAAAATGGACGCCCTGGGCTCCCGGAATGGTGAGTGGAAGTTTGGCAAAAGGCCTATATATAGCTGTAGGGCCCACATTGCCACCTCATTTGTACCTGCGGCAACAGGGACTGGACGAGAAGATTTCAGAGGGGATTTGGAGATTCAAGGAGGATGAGGCAGTCGATCGACGTTCTGTGAGTTTCAGGTTAGTGGTCTGATCATCCTGCATAGAAATAGGTTTTCAATTTTTGGGCAGGGTAGGTACTGAGGGCAGTACAAAGGGTTTAATGGGATTTTGTATGGGGTGTGGGCCCACATGCGCGGGCGATCCACTGGAAGGCACGCATAGGTGCGCGCCTATCCACCGAATACACTTGCATGAGTGTGCAAGAGAGGGAATTTAAGGCGCGCCCTAGGGGCGTGCCTATGAGGTGGACAGGCACGTATCAGTGCGCGCCTGTGAGTTGGATAGGCGTGCTCTTGTGCGCGGCTATATGATGAACAGTCGTGCTCAGGAGCATGCCTGTGCAGTGAACAGGCACACATATATGCACGCCAGTATAGTGAACATGCACGCACATGTGCATGCCTGTGGGTGAAAAAACCGTGCCTTGGAGGCAAGGTTTTAAGGGTAAAAAATGAGTCAGTTTGCTACTGTTGATGGGTATTTGAGCTGATATAGGACTCTATGTTGTTTGCAGATGGCCAGCAGTGACAATGCCAGTGTGGTGGCGAGAGCGATACTGGACCCAGTTGCGAGAGGCTGTGGCCAATGAGGGGCCTAGGGTGCAGGCAACTTTACCAACCTGAGGGTTGCTAAAGTTCTTTGAGTGCCCATTGATACGGGCTCAAGAGTACTTACTACAGTTCCTGCTCCAGATGTGGAGTCTAGAGCTGCACTGCTTCCTCGTGCGAGGAGAGAAGATCCCCTTCATTGCGGTGGAGGATGTATATTTTTTGACTGGGCTCCCCTTCCGGGGAACGCCTCTACCGACAGAGCCTGTGCTACCGAGGGATACAACCCTTGCCACGATTGGCACACGATACTTCTCATGCCTGAACTTTATGTCAGGTACGGTGGTGAGCATCAGTGCTATTGATGCCTTAGCACATCTCTATATAGCGGCGATGATTGTGTGTATATACGGGTCACTTGCGACCCAGCAGATTAGTGGTGGCCAGCTGTTAGTGCTGGAGAGGGTGGTGGTGGGCGGTGAGTGGTTTGCATGGGGGTTGACGCTGCATGCGTGGATGATCGCGTAGTTGGACCGATGTCGGTCCATAGGGGCAGGAGAGTTTGCATTTGGCTCGATCCTGGTAGCCTGGTTTTTGGAGAGGGTGCCGATGCTGCGCCTGAGGGTTCTGCTCGAGATGCCAGGGGCACGAGAGTCGTGCTTGAGGTGGTGGTCTTCAGTTTTGGTTTGCCACGGTGGTGGCGAAGGTGGTCATTATTTTTCAGCACAGGCGACACAGATATGGCGGCAAATGCCGCATGTAGTACTTCGGTACCCCTATGCTGGGGTGGACTTTCGGGGTGACCTGGACATGGTGCTGCCTCGAGGGGAGGTTTTTGACCATCGAGGTATGTTTTAGTATTGTGTATGTTTTTGATTTATGTTGTTTTATGATATAGTAGTCCATATATGATATAGATGCTGATACGATTTTTGTTGTTGTTTTGTGCATGTGCAGATGTGGGACCTCGCGGACGCGAGGTGGAGATGCAGCGAGCACCAGCTCGGCGAGAGCCGGAGGGACAACCGCAGGGAGAGAGGCGACGGTGGGAGGATATCATGGGTCAACCAGTAGAGCCCGAGAGGGCAGCAAGGCGGCGCCATTTCGATGACCCTGGTGCGGGGCCATCACACGCTCCTCCGGTGGCAGCCGAAGTGGACTTTGATGATATACGTCGTCGTCTGGAGACGGTGTTGCAGGACGTGACTGAGGGCATGTGGACACAGATCTAGGATGAGAGCTTCCTGGAGCATTACGTGGGGGTGTCGACACCATGGTGGTCCATAGTGAGGCGAGAAGCAGTGCTGGCTGCGATGACTAGTGGACACCTGCCACCGGGGCAGGAGGGTCTTGTGGGTGGTCCTCCACCACCGCCTAGGGCAGGTGGGGGTGGGCCACCACCTCCTCCTAAGGGAGGAGCAGGTGGGGGTGAGATAGAGGCCCCCTGATGTATGATGTATACCTTTTTTGATTGTATATAGGTTGGTGAACTGATTGTTGTACCGAGGTGCGACACTAGCCTGCGGGCATATGTATTTTTGTATGTAAACATTTAGATGGCCTGATGGCCCGATATATATATATATGAGTATACATATTTTGAAATCTTGATGTTGTCTACATGTGTTTTTTGTTGGTGATGATAATGTCTATTCCATCTATATGTTGTGATAGGATTTGTGAGATGTTTATGTATGTGTAGCTTGATGTGATATATGCCAATCTAACACCATGTTAGCTATTTCATCTGTTGTTTGATTCAATTGTCTTGGAATATGTGTAAATGTAATGGAATCAAAATGTCGAGATAAAAGTCTAACCTGCAGGTATTTGTGAAAGAGGCATGGATCACGTACATGGTATACATTGTTGAGCTAGAGAACGACTAGTTGAGAGTCGAGGAAAACACTAAGGTGGCGAATATGATGACGCTGGGCGTCGGTCAGGAGGCCAATGACCGCAGTGTATTCGTCTTGGTTGTTGGTTGCTGGTCTCAAATAGATGCTGCTTGAATGTAGCATTTCATGTGAGGGGGTATAGAGAGCCCACGCTGCCGAAGCGAGATTTTGTGTCCAACATCTGGCGCCATCGGCGTAACCAATGTGGTAAGCTGGTGGAGGAAGCATTTGTCAATAGCACAAAGGATAGTTTATATGAGAGGGTAGGAGAAAAAAGACTAAAAAACGCTAGAAAATAAAATAACCTAAAGTAGCATGACTATGTTTAAGCATAAAATTTCTTGAGATACAACCCATTGACGGGTTCTTTGAGGGAGAGGCCTTCGGGGGAGGCCAGGATGTATGCCCCTTTGGTGAGGCAATGTTGGATGATGTAAGGGCCATGCCAAAGTGATTCGAACTTGCCATGGCCAAAGGTATCATGGGCGATATCATAGGCCAGGACGAGGTCGCCTTCGCGAAATGATCGAAGGTTGACATGGCGATCAAAGGTAGCCTTGGATCATTTTTTAGTTGCCTCATTGTTCTATAAGGAAGATCGACGATCTTCATCCAGAGACTCCAAGTTTAGAAAGCGCTGCTCCATTGGAGCAGTGTCAGGTAAAAGCTCAATTGCGGTGCATAGGGTGGGAATTTCACACTCGATGGGAAGAGTTGCCTCGACCTGATGGACTAAATGAAATGGCGTGAAACCTGTAGCGGTCTTTACTACCGTTCGATAAGCCCATAGCATGGAAAATAACATATGATGCCAATTGGTTTTATGTTTATTAACCGTGCATTGTAACATGGTCTTGAGGACTTTGTTCACTGCCTTGACCTGTCCATTTCACTGAGGGTAATATGGTGAGAAAAACTCGTGAGAGAAGCCTAGCCGAGATGAGAGTTTGATGAAGATATCATTCTCTAAGTGTTTCCCGTGGTCGGAAACAAGTTGGAGTGGTACTCCAAAACGGCATATGACGTGGTTAAAGAAAAAACGCGTTGCAGTGTCAGCGGTGTTGTTGAAAGTGGGCATAGCTTCAGCCCATTTGGTGAAGTAATCAACGAAAACAACAATGTATTTGTGACCATTGTTGGAGGGGGGATTACAAGTCATAAATTCGATGCCCCATTTACAAAAGGGGCCTGCAGTAATGATAGGGTGAAGAAGAGCGGGGGGAGCACGGGCTTTGTGGGCATAGAGCTAACATTGCTCACATCGTTTCACGGCATGAATGCAATCATGAAACAGGGTAGGCCAAAAGTAACCGGCCCGGATAAGCTTTTGAGCAGTGGATATACCTGAGAGATGACCCCTGCATGCGTCGTTGTGGCAGTCGTTTAAGACTTTGTTAGCTTCGTCAATAGTTAGGCATCGACGAAGGATGGTGTCGACACCCCGTCAGTATAGGATGTCTCCAATGAGGAGATAGCGGGGGGCCTGATGGCGAATACGCCGACGATCATCACATGATAGGTGATTACCTAACTTTTGAGTTCATAGGTAGACGAGAAGGTCGCCATACCAAGGATCATCGGAAGCGATGTAAAAGAGATGTTCGTCAGGAAAGTTGGTGTTGACGGGGGTACTGATGGTGTCAGAGGGGAGGGTCGTGACAAGTTTGGAGAGAACGAGGGCCTTCTTACTCTTCGGTGTTGAGAAATCGAGGTCATATTATTGAAGGATAATGATCCATCGAGCGAATTTTTCATTAACTTACCGACGACTGAGAAAATATTGCATAGGGTTGGAATCTACGACAACCTTGGTGGTGCGAAGCAAAATGTAATGGCGCAATTTATGGACTGCGAGGACAACTGCAAGAGAAAGTTTATCTTCATGTTTATACTTCAAGGGTGGCTCTGATAGATTCTTACTAACGTAGTAAATGACGTGTTCACGATTGTCATCTTTGAGCTGGACGAGGACGCCGGCTACTGATACAGTTGATGTTGATACGTAGAGGATGTAGTCGCGATTGTAGTCAGATGCACTAATCAAAGGTGCATTTGAAAGCGCTATTTTAAGATCGTCAAATGACTGTTGGGCGTAGTCATTCCAATGAAAAGGGATGTCGTGCCGCAGTCGGCGAAGGAAATTATGTGCGCGTATGGTGTAATCAGGAACAAAGCGTCTAAGAAAGTTATCTTTGCCCTGTAGACTCTGAAGTTGTCGTAAATTCCAAGGAGGTGGAATTTCGGTGATAGCTTTGACTTTAAGGGGGTCCACAGTAATACCTCTTTGGGAAACGATAAAACTAAGGAGGCACCCTTCGGTGACACAGAAGACACACTTGAGAGGGTTCAAGTGGATGTTGTACTGACGACACCGTTGAAAGATGATTCGTAAATCATTGAAATGCTGGGTGCATTTCTTGGATCGAGCGGTGAGGTCGTCCAAGTAGGCGAGGATGATTGTAGCCAGATCGTGAAAGATGTATGTCATGGCCCACTGGAAATTTGCGCCAACATTTTTTAAGCCGAAAGGCATGACACGATATGTAAAAGTACCCCACGGGGTAATGAATGCGGTTTTATACTGATCAGCTGGGTGGATTTGGATTTGGTTATATCTAGAGAATCTGTCCATAAAGGAGAGAGCTTCGTGGCCAACGCAGTCGTCAATAATTTGATCGATGAAAGGTGTTGGGAAGTTGTCTTTGGGACATGCATTATTGAGATCGCGAAAGTCGGTGCAAATGCGAATAGTGCCCTGTTTTTTGTTGATGGGTACAGGATTGGAAACCCATGAAGTGTAAGTGATGGGGTAAATAAATCCGGTCGTACGTAATTTGTCAATTTCGGCTTTGATAGCCGCGGCCTTGGATGGGTGTAGCGGTCGCTGTTTTTGGCGAACTGGTGTGATGTTAGGCCAGGTGTCGATGCGATGCTCGACAGTAGAAGGATCGAGGCCAGGCATTTCTATGTATGACCAGGCGAAAATATCCCGATATTCTTGGAAGAGGGTTTTATATGTGGCGATTTCTTGAGGAGTGCAAGCGGCTCCAATGATGATTTCTTCAATGATGCCATTTTTAATGGAAATGTCGATTTTGATGGTGGGGGAAATGTTGGCCAAATTACCTTCTTCAAAAGCATCGGGGGCAGGGATGGGATTGTTGAACCAATCGATAGGCCCGAATGGGATAAAATCTTTGGTTTTGACTGCGTAAATGGGGTTTTGGTTAGGAGGCATGAGGGCTTCCTGTGGAAGGAAGAGTGCACGATGGTGTAGTGCGTCCCAGGGAGAGTCCGGGCTTTGTATCTCTTCCAGTATTTCCTCATCGCATTGGAAACGACAGGAATATAATGGATCCTGAGGAGTGATCTCAGTAACAGTGTGATTGCCCTCTGCTGAAGAAACAGAGGGGATAATGCTAGGAGATGGTGAGGGTTCATTCACCATAAACCATATGTTGAAGTAATGGGGGGTACCCGTGGTGGTTGGGTGAAGAGTTTCCATAGGGGAATGAGCAGGAGAGTTGGGTGGGTTACAGGGTAAATCTTCAGAGACGTCATCTAAGAACCAAGGAGTCATTGGGAGTTCCTCTGGTTCGGGAGAAATGACATGAAGATCCTCAAGTGGTGAAGTAATGTCAATTATCGCCTCTGCAGGTTGGTGACGAAGATCCAATTGACGTTGCCTATATTCCAGGATCATAGGACACTGGTATGTAAAATGTGCTAATGAATCACAGAGAGAGGAAGGGCATCTCATGCGTTCATTGGCTGAAGTGGTGACATAGCGAATGTCAGTGATATTTGTTGTAGAGGACATAGCAGGGCATGGGTCATTCTGAAAGTTCTGGCATACAACAACTAATGTCTGCTGGAAACGTGGTAGTGCTGGGTAATGATGGGTGTAATGGCCATACTCGGAACAGATAGCACATGCGAATTTGGTCCTCAACCCTTTACTACTGGAAGGTTGGGTGATGGTAGGAGTAGCAGTAGTGACGCGTGTTGTGGGAGTTTGATTGAGTGGAATCAAATTCCGTAATTCCGGTAGTGATGTGAAGTTATTGGTTTGGTGACCCTCTTTCTCACATAGTGCACAAGGTGGTGGGATGCGCGGAGGAAGTAGGGCTGCGGGCTCCTTCTTCTTTCGCCTGCCCCCAGCTGTAGCAGGGGGGGTAGGGAGTATGGGGGTAGTGGGGGTAAGGACAAGAATCATCATGGGGAGGCCTTCCTATGGGTGAAGGGATGGGCGAGTGACCATATCAGGTGGATGTAAATACCACACTGGGATTGCTAACACCATATTGGGTAGTGTGAGCATTGCAGCTACCTAGAAAGCTTCAATACTGGGTGGAGGGTAAAAGAAGGGAATTTGAGTGAGGGGTTGGGGAATTGTCTCCCAAATGGGACTTTGCCCCTGAGGGGATGTGGATTCATGGAATGTTGAGGTCAATGAGTGTGCAGGAGGCTCCGGCTGGAGTGGTTCTACGACTATTGAGACGTCAGGAATGACTAAATCCTCCTGAGGAGGACGAGCATCCTCCGTTGAAGTTCCATTAGATGAGATGATGGATACTTGATTAGGGGGAAGGAGTGGCGGTGCTCGATGGTATGTCCCTAATAAGGATGGATCTTTGAAAATCCCAGGACCCATCTCGATGAGTGGATATGCGTCTTTGTTGGTGTGAATGAGAGGAAGAATGTTATCGAGATTGGCAGAT
>JZKD02S1907298.1:672670-683609 GCA_000966675.3 Picea glauca | reverse complement strand
GCCTATCCCCAAAATCCTACCTAGACTAAAAACTTCTTTTGGCACCTCCTGTGGAGGAAAACTTAGTGAGTTTTTTAGAAAGTTTTTAGATGAAGTTGTTTTGTGAGGCTGGGGGCAAAAACCAACCTCGTTTGATTAAAAGTGGGAGTGGATAGTCCTGTCAAGAAAAGATGGGGTGTTTTCGGAATCCCTTTGGAGGAAACGTACTTAGACCTCCACGTTTCTAGAAGAATCTATGTGGGTGAGAAGTGAATTTTGTGTGTGAGCGAAAGTGTGCCAAGTTTTAGTTAATTAGATGTCACCTTGCTGCATGTGGACTTCGCTTGGTCCTTACAAGAGTTTGATTACCTAATTAGCTAGATGTCATTGGTACAACCTTATGGAATTTTAAAAGCCCTAGGAGACTAGCATGTGGACATGTGGGTCTGTTACTATCCTTTAACTCCCTATGTGTGAGTTAATCTAGAAAAAGCATGAAACTATCCTAGATTGAACATGTGGGCATGTATGGGCCCGTTACAAACCTTTAAACTCTCTTAGTTTTCTGATCTAAGAAAGAAAAATTCCAACCACTATCCTAACTTTGTGACATGTGGGCATGTATGGGCCCGTTACAAATTTAAGATATGTTTGAAAAATGAAGCTAAGAGGGGTCCCAAAAGGGCCTTTGTCCTCTCCTAAAGGTTTTGAAATTTTGTTAAGGGAGATGAGATTGTTTTTCACAATCTTTTTCTGGTTCTCAAGATCGCTTTGAAGGCGCAAGAGAAGAGCATACTCAAGGATTGTTACTTCAATTTATACTCCCAAATGTGAGTTAGATGTGATTAAAATTGATGTTCACATTAGATTGTAAATCAAAGCAAGCCATCCACGTGGCAAAAAGCAAATAAGGGAAATTGATTTTTATCCACCTAAGTGCTTATGTTTGTTTGACTATCCCCTTTATAAGATGAGGGGTCTAAGTGGTGCAGTATTTAGAGCATGCATAACATCATTATTAAGAAGGAAAATGACTTTCCCCACATCCCAAGACCTTAAAATGTGAAACTTAGTTCAGATGTGCGGCCCCTAGTGTAGACAGAGGCACATAGAGCGCCTGCGCGCTATCAAAATTGAGACAGAAAGTGCATGCGCACGTAGAAAAACTGTTGTTCAGGCACATGCACACACGATGCACATCTGTGGGGTGGAATACCAACGCACCTATGACAAACGGCCGAGAAAGAAAAATCCGGATGGATTTCTCTCAATTCTCTTGTGAATTGACTGGTTAGCAGGTCGACAGAGGTCGGTTTGTGCACCTGCAAGTTAATGAAACCAAAAGGAAAGAAAAATAAACCCAAATGAGGGAGGAATTGATACCTTCTCCCCAATATGGTCGCACTAGCACTTAATAGTATAATTAACACCTCAAATCAATGGAAGGCACTAGCACTTGGATTTTTCTATTCTTGGACATTTTCCAACTTGGAAGGTAGGTGATGGATTTGATTTTAGAATGGGTAAGGACATGATAATGGGATACAATAACAACATTTTCCTTCCATAGGAAATCATTCTTGTACTCTAGGATTTGGGAAGATCCCCCTTGAACCATATAGCGAAGACCTAAGAGACCTATATATGGAAACATGGATGGCTCTTAGTTGGTGATATTTGTTTGGTAGGTGACAATGTCCCACTTTGAACTCTTTTCTATCTTATTTTATTAAGTCTCATATTCATTTGAATTATGAGAGAGAATGCTTGACCTGAGCCTACAATGGCGAAGGGGAAAACTACACTGGAAAACTTGGCTATTAGGTAAATGTTTCTCATATTGGGGTAATTCAAGTGGTGGTGGAAAAAAATATGGAAGGCTACATATCCTACTAAAAACAGACTTCTTTTGTGGTTGGAACTGAATGGAAAAGTTCTTACCTATATTCAATTAATTAATAGAGGGAAATAAGGTCTAGGAATCTATCTGTTATGTCGATCTTGTGATGAAATGAATGAGCATACTTCCTCAAGTATCAGTATTCGATTAAGGTGTGAGCCGGTTTGGAGAATTTTTCTAGTGTATTGTCCTTATGGAAGGGTACCTCTATGGAGGCTTATATATAGAAATGTTAAAAAGTGGAGGGATTAAAACATGGAGGGCTCTCCCCTTCCTAGAAATTTGCGTGATCGGGATCATAAGGAACAATATTACCTTTGAGGAAAAAAATTGCCCACCATTGAAATATTCATAACAGATATAGTCATTGTTGCATTTCTTCTCTATTGACTCTCAAGAGAAAGTGCCAATGACACAAAAGGGGGTCCAAATAGATTGAACAAAAGCTTGGACATTTTTTGATGGGGCATGTAGAGGATAAGAATTTATGGTGGGTTTAGTATTTTTCCTCTACCTCTCGAGTTTGCATACATTTCAATTTATATCTAATTTTGGAAGAGGTACAAATAACCTAAGCATGCTCAACATTTTGTTTTCTCTTTTGAAATGTTCTTTAAAGTTTCATCTTCCCTCTTCGATTTTACATATTCAAGTGATTCTCATAATAGTTTTTCCTTGCAACCATACTAGTGAACTTCGTTGCACTAAATCATAGTTTTCTAGACCAAGTTCATCAACCAATGTTTCAGAAACTAGATTACATTGAGAACCATTGTTGAAGAAGGCATTTAACTTTACTTTCTTCACTTGAAATTTGATTTTGAATAAGTCATTTTTATCTCCACTCACCTTCGATTATTGCAATGTGTTGTAGACTGTAGCTTTGTACAGATTGGCGGTGCTCAATTTTTCTTCATATTTTATCCCAACAACTGCCTTTGTTTTCCTCTTCGAATTTGGCCACTATGGATGCAATTTCAGATGAATTTTCCATCACTTCTCTTATGTGTTTGCATTTACATCGCAATTTTTGCAATGTCTGTTAGGATCCATCCTTTTTTTGGTTGTGGCTACTATCTTCTTATCTCTTTTATTGTTGGTTTCTTCTTGGCCCATGTGCTGTTGTCTTTTCTTGGAGTCCAATTCAACGTAGAGAGCCTTCTTTCTCCCCTCATCTATGATTTTCATGCCATAAAGTTGCAATTGTCTTCGGATATGGCTAAAAAGTCCTCCAAGGTACTTCATGACCAACCCAAGCTCTTCCAAAGAGATAGTCAACTTGATGTCTTGCCTCGTGAACTTAGAAGTGTATGTTTTCACTCCTTGTCCATGTTCTTGCAGAAGGTATTGCCACTTCATGAGTTTTTCCTCTTTGTATCCTATGGGATAGAATTTTGACTTGAGTAATTCCTTGAAGTCCTCCCATTTCAACACCATGGGATTATTTCCTATCCTCAACGCATCCAAATAACTATCCCACTACAACAGATCATGTGTGGTCATCTTCAAACAAGAAAAGGAGATATGTTGTGCTTCTTGGATTTGATAAAGACCAATGTAAACTTCCAATTTTTTCAACCAGCTATCCAAGGATTCAACATTAGTTTTTCCATTAAACATGGGTATATCTATCTTCACTTCATCTTTGAAAGGAACACTAGAATATGAAGAAACATTGTTGTCATTACTTGTGTTTCCAAGCGTCTCTCCTTTGGAACTTTCTAGACAAAAATTATGTTCTTCATTCTTAATCTCTACTGAGTGTCCTTCCTTACCATTCATTACAAGAAAATGTGTCACCAAATCTGTGAATGTAGTAATTATTTTCTCCAGCTGAGCCAATCTGACCTCTCAGTCTTCCCTATCATATTCTTCACGATGATGCCTTGCCATTGATGGTGCTCTGCTTCTCTTTATGCCTAGTAGCAATTTGCTTCCACTCTTTTGGTACTCTCTCTGGGTTTTTAACATGCAGGCATTCTCCAAGCCTTAGGAACCTACTTTGATACCATCTGATCCAAAAATGGTAGGCCTATGGCCTTTCCGTCTCACCAACACAGATTCTACTGTGGAATAAAAATTGTATTTCTATCGTGATCTTATTCATCTAGTTATAACTCTTTCAATATGCTAATCAGTCAACTCGACCAAATAATAAACCAATCGACCACTCACTAGTTGGGTGGGCCTTGTGTATGACTAGTCAAATGCTCAGATGGTTGGGTCGACCAAATGAAATCCTCGTTGAATTCTTTGATAGTTGGGTCGACCAAAGGAAAGATTGGTTGAATTATTTGATGGTCAAGTTGACCAAATGAAATCCTGGTCGAATTATTTGTTGGTCGAGTTGAGTCTTGACCAAATGAAATCTTGGTCAAATTATTTGATGGTCGCTTCGATTAAATGAAATCCTCATTGAATTATTTGATGTTTGGGTCGACCAAAGGAAATATCGTTTGAATAAATGAAGGAAATACGACTTCAAGAGTAACCCAATCAGAATGGGTCGACCAACAATTAAAGAAAAAATATCTAGAGGTGGATTTGACACTCAATAACAAAGGAAAAAGTTTGTAGGGTAATTTGGTGACCCTCAACAACAAAATAACATCTAGGGGTGATTTTGATTCCCCACAACAGACAAAAAAAAATACAAGGGATGAATTTCTATGTTCTGAAGAAAAATTCCCATGGGTCTCTGAATTTTCCCAAGTAAGTATCAGTTCTCCCATCTATGTTTAAATTCACCCATACAAGTTTTAAATTATCCCAATCAATGAGATAATTCTTTGGACAAGTGATACAGGATAAAAAAAACACTTCAACAGAGTATGCATAGATTGTGATAACTCGAAACCAAATCCCAAAGCAGAGATTGCAATAACTCATCGATTCAACATTTAATGGGACATTTATTATGCTAAGGAGAAAATTACATTGGGGTGAGCTATAAAAAAACTATGTGTATTATTATTCACTGACAATACAAAATCACAGGGCCAAGGCTTAGAGACACCATTTCTCAGAGTGGGTAGGCACATTAATTCCTTCATCCACTCAACTTCGATCAAGCTACCCTCTTTGAGCTCCAATTTTTTTTGTTGTCCATCCCTCTTTCTCCTTGCATCTTCCTTCATTTTTTTCTTCACTGCTCTCATTACTTTTAATGGCCCACTCTTGGAAGACCAATATTCACAATTGTTCGTTTCACCTTCCCATTGTGCTAGAAGACCAAATAAACTAAAATAAAACAAAACATGTTTATTTACAACATTTAAAAGTATTTTCCAAGATCGAATTGAGATCACAAGACAATGGGTGGTTGGGGTTTGAAGGATTTAAATCTGTTTGGGAAAACCTTAGCACCAATATCATTGTGCAAATTCTTCTCAAAATAAATCCTATGGAAGCATATATTACTTCAAAAGTACATAGCACCAGATTCTAGTATATTTGACTAGAAGAGAGATCAATAGTATAATTAACACCTCAAATCAATGGAAGGCACTAGCCCTTGGATTTTGCTATTCTTGGACCCTGTCCAACTTGGAAGGTAGGTGATGTATTTGATTTTAGAACGGGTAAGGACATGATAATGGGATACAATAACAACATTTTCCTTACATAGGAAATCATTCTTGTACTCTAGGATTTGTGAAGATCCCTCTTGAACCATATAGCAAAGACCTAAGAGACCTATATAGGGAAACATTGTTGGCTCTTAGTTGATGATATTTGTTTGGTAGGTGACAATTTCCCACTTTGAACTCATTTCTATCTGATTTTATTAAGTCTCATATTCATTTGAATTATGAGAGAGACTCCTTGACTTGAGCCTAAAATGGAAAAGAGGAAAACTACACTGCAAAACTTGGCTATTGGGAAGATGTTGCTCAGATTGGGGGGAATCCAAGTGGTGGTGGAAAAAAATATGGAAGGTTATATATCCTACTAAGAAAATACTTCTTTTGTGGTTGGTACTCAATGGAAAAGTTCTTCCCTAGATTCAATTAATTAAAAGAAGGAAAGAAGATCTAGGAATCTATCTATTATGTCAATCTTGTGATGAAATGAATGAGAATATTTTCCTCAAGTATTAGTATTCGATTAAGGTGTGAGCCTATTTGGAGAAAATTTCTAGTGTAATGTCCTTATGGAAGGGTACCTCTATAGAGCCTTGTATATAGAAATGGTAAAACGAGGAGATATTAAAACATGGAGGGCACTCCCTTTCCTAGAAATTTGGGTGATCGGGATCGTAAGGAACAATATTACCTTTGAGGAAAATAATTGTCCACCATTGAAATATTCATCACATATATGGTTATTGTTGCATTTCTTCTCTATTGAATCTAAGGAGAAAGTGCCAACAACACAAAAGGAGGTAAAAATAGATCGAACAAAAGCTTGGCCTTTTTTTGATGGGGCATGTAGAAGATAATAATTGATGGTGGGTTTAGGATTTTTCCTCTACCTCTCTAGTTTTCATACGTTTCAATTTATATACAATTTTGGAAGATGTACAAATAACCTAAGGAAGATCAACTTGATCTTTTTTCTTTTGAAATGTGCTTTAAAGTTGCATCTGCCCTCTTCGATTTTACATTTTCGAGTGATTCTCATAATAGTTATTCCTTGCAACCATACTAGTGGAATTTGCTGCACTAAATCATAGGTTTCTAGACTAAGGTCATCAACCAATGTTTCAGAAACTTGAATACATTGAGAACTATTGTCGAAAAAGGCATTTAACTTTAGTTTCTTCACTTAAAATTTGATTTTGAATAACTCATTTTTATCTCGACGCACCTTTGACTGCTGCAATGTGTTGTAGAATGCATCTTCGTCCAAATCGGAGGTGCTCAGTTTTGCTTCTTCTTTAATCTCAACAACTGACTTTGTTTTCCTCTTTGAATTTGGCCACTGTGGATGCAATTTTAGATGAATTTTCCATCACTTCTCTTAAGATTTTGAATTTACATCACAATTTTCGCAATGTTTGTTAAGATCCATCCTCTTTTTTATTGTGGCTACTATCTTCTTATCTCTTTTATTGTTGGTTTCTTCTTGGTCCATGTGATGTTGTCTTTTCTTTGAGTCCAATTCAATGTAGAGAGCCTTCTTTCCTGCCTCATCTATGATTTTCATGCCATGAAGTTGCAACTATCTTCGGATATGGATAAAAATTCCTCCAAGGTACTTCATCACCACCCCAAGATATTCCAAAGAGATACTCAACTTTATGGCCTGCCTCGTGAACTCAGAAGTGTACATTTACACTCCTTCTCCCTATTATTGCCAAAGGTATTGCCACTTCATGAGTTGTTCCTCTTTGTATCCTATGGGATAGATTTTTTACTTGAGTAATTCCTTGAATTCCTCCCATTTCAACACCATGGGATTCTTGCCTATCCTCAATGTATCGAAATAACTATCCCACTGCAACAGATCATGTATGTTCATCTTCAAATAGGAAAATGAGATCTGTTGTGTTTCTTGGATCTGATAAAGACCAACGTAAACTTCCAATTGTTTCAACTAGCTATCCAAGGATTCATCATTAGTTTGTCCATTAAACATGGGTATTTATATCTTCACTTCATCTTTGAAGATGAAGAAACATTGTTGTGATTACCTGTGTTGGCAAGTGTCTCTCCTTCCGAACTTTCTTGACCAAAATTATGTTCTTCATGCTTAGTCTTTGCTGGGTTTCCTTCCTTACCATTCATTACAAGAAATTGTGTCACCAACTATGTCAATGTAGCAATGCTTTTCTCCAGCGGAGCCAATCTGACCTCTCAGTATTCCTTATCATCTTCTTCATGATGATGCCCTGCCATTGATGGTCCTCTGCTTCTCTGTATGCCTAGTAGAAATGTTTTTCCACTCTTTTGGTACTCACTATGGGTTTTTACCATGTAGGCATTCTCCAAGCCTTAGGAACCTACTCTGATCCCATCTGATCCATAAATGGTAGGCCTATGGCCGTTCCATCCACCAACACAGGTTATACTATGGAATAAAATTTTTATTTATATCTTGATCTTATTTATCTGGTTATAACCCTTGCAATATGTTAATCATTCAAGTCGACCAAATAATAAACCAATTGACCACCCACTAGTTGATTCGGCCTTGTGTATGACTAGTTGAATGCTTAGATGGTTGGGTCGATTGAATGGAATCCCAGTCAAATTCTTTGATGGTATGGTCAACCAAAGGAAAACTTGGTTGAATTATTTGATGGTCAGGAAGACCAAATGAAATCCTGGTCAAATTATTTGATGGTCGGGTCAACCAAGTGAAAGCTTGGTCAAATTATTTGATGGTTGAGCTGATTAAATGAAATCCTTGTTGAATTATTTGATGTTTGGATCGACCAAAGGAAATATCGGTCGAATAAATGAAGGAAAATTTACTTCAAGAGTAACCCAATCAGAATGGGTTGACCAATAGTTAAAGAAAAAATATCTCGAGGTCGATTCAATGCTCAATAGAAAATGAAAAAGTTTGTAGGCTGATTTGGTGACCCTCAAGAACAAAAAAACATATAGGGGTGATTTTGATTCCCCGTAGTAGGAAAAAAATACAAGGAATGAATTTAGATGTTCAACAATGAATAAAAATTCCCACGGGTCTCTGAATTTTTCCAGGTAAGTATAATTTCTCCCATCTATCTTTAAATTCACACATACAAGTTTTAAATTCTCCCAAGCAACGAGAGAATTCTTTGGAAAAGTTCTACAGGAAGAAAACACTTCAACAGAGTATGCATACATTGTCATAACTCAAAAGAAAATTCCTAAAGCAGAGATTGAAATAACTCATTGATTCAAGATTTAAATGGGATATTTATTATGTTGAGCAGAAAATTACATTGGGGTGATCTATACACAAACTCTTTGTATTATTATTCACTGACAATACAAAATCATAGGGCCAAGGCTCAAAGACACCCTTTCTCAGAGATAATAGGAATCTTAATTCCTTTGTCCACTCAAAATCGAGCTGGCTACCCTCTTCGATCTCCAATTTTTGTTGTTGTCCATCCCTCTTTCTCCTTGCATCTCCCTTCCTTTTTTTCTTCACTTCTCTCATTACTTTTAATGGGCCACTCTTGGAAGACCAATATTCACAATTGTTCGTTTCACCTTCCCATTGTTCTAAAATACCAAATAAACTAAAATAAAACAAAACATTTTTATTTACAACATTTAAAAGTATTTTCCAAGATCCAATTCAGATCATAAGACAATGGGTGGTTGGGGCTTGAAGGATTTAAATCTGTTTGGGAAAACCTTAGCACCAATATCAATGTGTAACTTCTTCTCAAAATAAATCCTATGGAAGGATATATTACTTCAAAAGTACATAGCACCATATTCTAGTATATTTGACTAGAAGAGAGATCAATAGTATAATTAACACCTCAAATCAATGGAAGACACTAGCCCTTGGATTTTTCTATTCTTGGACCTTTTCCAACTTGGAAGGTAGGTGATGGATTTGATTTTAGAATGGGTAAGGACATGATCATGGGATACAATAACAATATTTTCCTTCCATAGGAAATCATTCTTGTACTCTGGGATTTGGGGAGATCCCTCTAGAATCATATAGTAAAGACCTAAGAGACCTATATATGGAAACATGGTTGGCTCTTAGTTGATGATATTTGTTTGGTAGGTGACAATGTCCCACTTTGAACTCTTTTCTATCTAATTTTATTAAGTCTCATATTCATTTGAATTATGAAAGAGACTTATTGACCTAATCCTACAATGGCAAAGGGGAAAACTACATTGAAAAACTTGGATATTGGGCATATGTTGCTCAGATTGGGGGGACTCCAAGTCGTTGTGGAAAAAAATATGGAAGGCTATATCTCCTACTAAAAAAATACTTTCTTTGCGGTTGACACTCAATGGAAAAGTTCTTCCCTAGATTCAATTAATTAAAAGAGGGAAATAAGATCTAGGAATCTATCTGTTATGTCGATCTAGTGATGAAATGAATGAGCATATCTTCCTCAAGTATCAATATTTGATTTATGTGTGAGACAATTTGGAGAAAATTTCTAGTGTAATTTCCTTATGGAAGGGTACCTCTATGGAGCCTTGTATATAGAAATGGTAAAAAGAGGAGGCATTAAAACATGGAGGGATCTCCACTTCCTAGAAATTTGAGTGATCGGGATCATAAGGAACAATATTACCTTTGAGGAAAATCATTGTCCACCATTGAAATATTCATCATAGATATGGTCATTGTTGCAATTCTTCTCTATTGACTCTGAGGAGAAAGTGCCAATGACACAAAAGGAGGTCCAAATAGATCGAACAAAAGCTTGGCCTTTTTTTGATGGGGCATGTAGAGGATAAGAATTTATGTTGGGTTTAGGATATTTCCTCTACCTATAGAGTTTTCATACGTTTCAATTTATATCTAATTTTGGAAGAGGTACAAATAACCTAAGGGAGCTAACCTTGCTCTTTTTTCTTTTGAAATGTGCTTTAAAGTTGCATCTACCTTGCTCGATTTTACATATTCAAGTGATTCTCATAATGGTTTTTCCTTGCAACCATACTAGTGAACTTGGCTACACTAAATCATAGGTTTCTAGACCAAGCTCATCAACCAATGTTTCAGAAACTAGATTACATTGAGAACCATTGTCGAAGAAGGGATTTAACTTCAATTTCTTCACTTGAAATTTGATTTTGAATAACTCATTTTTATCTCCACTCACCTTCGGTTGTTGCAATGTGTTGTAGATTGCAACTTTTGTTAATAACCAAATATCAATATAGCATAGATAAACCTT
This sequence comes from Picea glauca, assembly GCA_000966675.3. Taxonomy (NCBI): domain Eukaryota; kingdom Viridiplantae; phylum Streptophyta; class Pinopsida; order Pinales; family Pinaceae; genus Picea; species Picea glauca. The sequence goes on along the minus strand of JZKD02S1907298.1, from coordinate 672,906 downwards.
AGAAAAAGTAATCAACGCCTTGCAAAAGACATAATTTCAGATAATAAGCCTCTTCAAGGGGGCAACCTTCTTTTACCCCACTTAAATGGTCAAGTACAAGATGATTCCAAATGAAAATGTCCCTTGGTATATATAGGAGACTAGGAGGTATAATTACAACTAATGGCCTAAAGCCGACATAAATAAAATAACATTACTAATATAATATGCCCCAATTAAGGGGTAGTGAGCCAATA
>JZKD02S1907298.1:656948-670448 GCA_000966675.3 Picea glauca | reverse complement strand
ACATTTCTTCACCTTCATCAAGAGTCCAAGTAGGATTTTATGGAGGCTTATTTGGTGTAGAAGGTCCCTTTTTTGGTGGCATGTTGGCCAAGTATCACTTTTGAACCTTGATTTTAAGGTGGTTCTACTAGACAATATTTCTTCTGTTGTATCTCCCAAGTTTCGGCCCTTCTGGGTATGAAAATTTATTTTATGTAGTTCTTTGATATTTCTTCTCTACAATGTCATAGGTCTGATCAAAATTGGATGTGCCAAGTGGAATTTATGGTAAATTCCCCACAACTTGTCGATTTTTGGCCTTTCCAGAAGATATCACTTGTATAGCATTCTCCTCACAAAATAATTGATATAAAATTCTGAAACTCACACCAGAAATACTACAGACTATCCATGATCCAATGAAACTAGTCCCACTCAATTTGGATACTCTAGGAAGAAGTTATGATTGTTTTACCTGGAACACCTTCTTGATACTAGTCAATAGGACTACTCAGATACCCTATCTTACACAGGGTGTATCTAAAACTTTAAGATGACCCAGAAGATGAAATGTTTACCACAGATACCTTACTTCTTTATGTAAATAGCCTCCAAAGTTTAGGGTCTGAAACATTACAAAAAATGTTTTATAGCGAAAATTTCGCAATGACTTAGTTCAGGATGATTCCAGAACCCTATCTTGTACAGGCTTTATCTCTGAAAGTATAAGGCCTCAGGAGCTGAATTTTTAACCCAAGGTACCTTGATCCATATAATAAATACCCTCGAAGCCGTTCCTTATGAAACATTGTATAAAAAATGTTATAGTGAAAATTACAAGGTGTCTTAGATGTAGCAGCAAAACCCCAAGACCTTGAGCTCTGAAACCATATGTTAAGAACCAAATATCAATATAGCATAGATAAACCTCAGAAAAAGTACTCAAGGCCTTGAAAAAGAGATAATTTTATATAATAAGCTTCTTCTAGGGGGCAACCTCCTTTTACCCCACTTAAATGTTCAAGTACAAGATGGTTCCAAATGAAAATGTATCTTGGTATATATAGGAGACTAGGAGGTATAATTACAACTAATGGCCTAAAGCCAACATAAATAAAATAAAATTACTAATATAATATGCCCCAATTAAGGGGTAATGAGCCAATATTAGGGCTTAACAACTTCTTCCATATCGAAGGTGCTCACTGTTGCTTCTTCTTTTATCTCAACAACATCCTTTGTTTTCCTCTTCGACTTTGTCCACTTTGGACGCAATTTTAGATGAAGTTTCTGTCACTTCTCTTATGTGTTTTCATTTACATCACAATTTTTTCAATGTTTGTTAGGATCCATCCTTTTTTTGGTTGTGGCTACTATCTTCTTATCTCTTTTATTGTTGGTTTCTTCTTGGCGCATGTGCTGTTGTCTTTTCTTGGATTCCAATTCAATGTAGAGAGCCTTCTTAATCCCCTCATCTATGATTTTCATGCCATGAAGTTGAAATTGTCTTCAGATATGGCTAAAAAGTCCTCCAAGGTACTTCATCACCACCCCAAGCTCTTCCAAAGAGTTATTCAACTTGATGTCCTGCCTCGTGAACTCATAAGTGTACCTTTACACTCCTTGTCCTTGTTCTTGCCGAAGGTATTGCCACTTCATGAGTTCTTCCTCTTTGTATCCTATGGGATAGAATTTTGACTTGAGTAATTCCTTGAAGTCCTCCCATTTCAACACCATGGGCTTCTTTCCTATCCTCAATGCATCCACATAACTATCCTACCGCAACAGAGCATGCCTGGTCATCTTCAAACAAGCAAAGGAGATCTGTTGTGTTTCTTGGATTTTATAAATACCAATGTAAACTTCCAATATTTCAACCAGTTATCCAAGGATTCAACATTATTTTGTCCATTAAAAATGAGTATTTCTATCTTCACTTTATCTTTGAAAGGAACACTTTAAGATGAAGAACGGTGTTGTCATTACCTGTGTTTCCAAGCGTCTCTCCTTTGGAACTTTTTGGACTAGAATTATGTTGTTCATGCTTAGTCTCTACTAAGTATCCTTCCTTACCATTCATTACAAGAAATTGTGTCACCAACTCTGTCATTGTAGCAATGATTTTCTCCAGCTGATCCAATCTGACCTCTTGGTCTTCCCTATCATCTTCTTCATGGTGATGCCCTGCAATTGATGGTTCTCTGCTTCTTTGTATGCCCACTAGAAATTTGTTTCCACTCTTTTGGTATTGGTTGCGGGTTTTTACCATGCATGCATTATCCAAGCCTTAGGAACCTACTCTGATACCATCTGATCCATAAATGGTAGGCCTATGGCCTTTCCGTCTCACCAACATAGATTCTACCATGGAATAAACTTTTATTTCTATCTTAATCTTATTCATCTTGTTATAACCCTTGCAATATGATAATCAGTTAAGTTGACCAAATAATAAACCAATCGACCGCCCAATAGTTGAGTCGGCCTTGTGTATGACTAGTCAAATGTGTAGATGGTTGGGTCGACCAAATGAAATCTCAGTTGAATTATTTTATGGTTGGATCGACCAAAGGAGACATTGGTTGAATTACTTGATGTTCAGGTCGACCAAATGAAATCCTGGTCGAATTATTTAATGGTCGGGTCAACCAAATGAAAGCTTGGTTGAATTATTTGATGGTCGGGTCAACTAAATGAAATCATGGTTGAATTATTTGATGTTTGGGTCGACCAAAGGAAATATCGGTCGAATAAATGAAGGAAAATCAACTTCAAGAGTAACCTAGTCATAATGGTTCGACCAACAGTTAAAGAAAATATATCTAGAGGTCGATTCAATGCTCAATAAAAAAGGAAAAAGTTTGTAGCATGATTTGGTGACCCTCAGCACCAAAAAAACATCTAGGGGTGATTTTGATTCCCGACAACAAACGAAAAAAATACAAGGGATGAATTTAGATGTTCAACAATGAAGAAAAATTCCCATGGGTCTCTAAATTTTCCCAAGTAAGTATAAGTTCTCCCATTTATGTTTAAATTCACCCATACAAGTTTTAAATTACCCTAGGAAACTAGAGAGTGCTTTGGACAAGTGCTACAGGATAAAACAAAAACACTTCAACAAAGTATGCATACATTGTCATAACTCAAAACTAAATTCCCAAAGCAGAGATTGCAATAAATCATCGATTTAACATTTAAATGGGACATTTATTATGCTAAGGAGAAAATTACATTGGGGTGAGCTATACACAAACTCTGTGTATTATTACTAACTAACAATACATAATCACAGGGCCAAGGCTTAGAGACACCATTGCTAAGAGATAATAGGCACCTTAATTCCTTCATCCACTCAACTTCAAGCAGGATACCCTCTTCAAGATCCAATTTTTGTTGTTGTCCATCCCTCTTTCTCCTTGCATCTCCCTTCCTTTTTTTCTTCACTGATCTCATTACATTTAATGGGACTCTCTTGGAATACCAATATTCACAATTGTTCATATCACCTTCCCATTGTGCCAGAAGACCAAATAAACTAAAATAAAACAAAATGTGTTTATTTACAACATTTAAAAATATTTGCCAAGATCCAATTCAGATCACAAGACAATGGATGGTTAGGGCTTGAAGGATTTAAATCTGTTTGAGAAAACCTTAGCACAGATATCACTTTGTAACTTATTCTCAAATAAATCCTATGCAAGCATATATTACTTCAAAAGTACATAGCACCAGATTCTAGTATATTTGACTAGAAGAGAGATTGATAGTATAATTCACACCTCAAATCAATGGAAGGAACTAGCCCTTGGATTTTGCTATTCTTAGAACTTTTTCAACTTGGAAGGTAGGTGATGGATTTGATTTTAGAATGGGTAAGGACATGATAATGGGATACAATAACAACATTTTCCTTCCATAGGCAATCATTATTGTACTCTAGGACTTGCAGAGATCCCTCTTGAACCATATAGCGAAGACCTAAGACACCTATATATGGAAACATGGTTGGCTCTTAGTTGATGATATTTGTTTGGTAGGTGAAAATGTCCCACTTTGAACTCTTTTCTATATGATTTTAACAAGTCTCATATTCATTTGAATTATGAGGGAGACTCCTTGACCTAATCCTAAAATGGTGAAGGGGAAAACTACACTGCAAAGCTTGGCTATTGGGTAGATGTTACTCTGATTATGGGGACTCCAAGTGGTGGTGGAAAAAAATATGGAAGACTATATCTCCTACTAAAAAAGGACTTCTTTTGTGGTTGGCACTCAATGGAAAATTTCTTACCTAGATTCAATTAATTAAAAAAGGGAAATAAGATCTAGGAATATATATGTTATGTCGATCTAGTGATGAAATGAATGAGCATATCTTCCTCATGTATTAGTATTCAATTCAAGTGTGAACCGATTTGGAGAAAATTTCTAGCGTAATGTCCTTATGGAAGGGTACCTCTATGGATCCTTGTATATAGAAATGGTAAAACGAGGATGGATTAAAACATGGAGGGATCTCCCAATCCTAGATATTTGGGTGATCGAGATAGTAAAGAACAATATTTCCTTTGAGGAAGATCATTGTCCACCATTGAAATATTCATCATAGATCTGGTCATTGTTTCATTTCTTCTCTATTGACTCTTAGGAGAAAGTGCCAATGAAACAAAAAAAGGTCCAAATAGATCGAACAACTTGGAATTTTTTTGATGGGACATGTAGAGGATAAGAATTGATGGTGGGTTTAGGATTTTTCCTCTACCTATCTAGTTTTCATACGTTTCAATTTATATCTAATTTTGGAAGAGTTACAAGTAACCTAAGAGAGCTCAACTTGTTCTTTTTTATTTTGAAAAGTGCTTTAAAGTTTCATCTTCCCTATTCTCAAGTAACTAGAGACTCCTTTCTATTAATAAACTAGATGGAGAGTTGACTTCTCTTTTCCATAAGGTAAAACTTAAACATGTTTATGGATAGTGAAATGTCAAGGTTGATGGTCTCTTCAACTAAAGATTAAGTATGGAGGTTTCTATTTTTATTTTAGAGGAAATTTCCAATGGTTCTTTGTTGACTAGATGATAAGATGGCTTAGATGGATTTAAAAATTTAATATGGAAGACTATAATACTAGTACATTTGTCTATTTAGGTTTAGTCCAGAATAATTCGGGTGACTTATACTAGTCCCACCATATTTTCTGGACTATAATCAATTTCTTGTAGAGTCTCTCTTCATTATTTTGTAAGGGTATAGATGTAGTTACAACTTTTGTAGAAACAAAGGTATTGTAAAGACTGAATTTTTTAACATGCCAATAGCACTTGAGGAATGTATTTTTCTTTTATCTAGAATAAAAAATGTATTTTCATTGGAATATATATATGTGTGTGTGTGTGTGTGTGTGTGTGTGTATTGTTGGATATGTAATCCCTCATGGATACGTTATTTGTAACATAAATGTAAATATGAATAGTCATAGGTGATAGGAAGAGTCATACATTGGGAATACCAACAATTGCATTGTTTGTGTATTTATTGATCTTGATGTTAATAGAAGAATGATCATGTGGAGTTATTTTCCTGCCCAATGCTTGGCCTGACAGTGGTCTCAAAGCCTGGCCCAACTCCATGAGTAGATTCCCTACCATTCTAAAATCCTTCTATTGGCCTACTTGTGTCTCACTGCCTTATGCACCTTGATTTATTCCCCATCTTTAATTTGTATTTTCTAGTATTCTTGGTGCACTAGACCTATGTAGTCCCTCTGATGGTTTTGTCTTCCTTCACCTATGTATAATAAGAAAATACTTTGACGCAAACCCTAGTCTATAGTATCTACGCAAACCCTTATCCTTCCAACACCTGCAAAATCCAATCGATTGCCAACAAATTACCAGAAGAGACTGATATCAAATCGATCCCCAACAAATTACTAGAAGAGACCGATATCAATACTCGATCTCTCTTTCCCTCACTCTAATTACAAAAGTCAAATCCAAGTTGTTTTTGGGTGAGAGATGTAATTGATGATCCTCAAAAAGTTCAAAAGCATACCCTAACCCTAATATCACTTGGAGATACAAACTATCTACCATAGAAGTTTCCACCATACATGTTGAGCATGATATCTAGAGATATTTCAACTCACCCTTGGTTTGGCATAGCGATATCTCTTTCAATTCATCCCTATTTTTTTCAGCATGATATCTGGAGTGTGTAGTGTATTTCTACAACTATATCACATTTTTCATTCCTGGCCTCTTTCAACTTGTGGTTTGATAGTGGTATTGTTGTGTTTATTCTATTATCGCTGGTATATCTCCTCTCCTCATTGCATATCACTCGTATACCCTCCAATATAAATTATTCTACATTATATCATATGCTAGTATCTAATTGTTGGTAAATATATATTCTTTGGTTCACATTTAGTATATTGATAGCTAATAGCTATTATTTTTCCATGGGTGTTGATGATTGAATGATTCATGTTTGAGCATAATCTACTTAAATTTGAGTGAGCAGTTGATTCTAATTGTTGATTGGTGTAATAGCAAGAAATATTTATTGGTGGAGATTCATTATATTTTATTTTTCTAACATGTGTGACGAAAACATAAGACAACGCATTCTATCATCTCCAATTTCGGCGTGGTGATTACTGGCAGGAAGAATTACAGATAATGGTATAGGAAGATCAAGAGTACACTGATCTTCAATGACCTATGGAAAGGGATTTGTGAAGCAAAAGAAGTCCCTCAGAGAAGAAAAACCTCTGAAGAAGATGTAGAATTAGAAGAATAAGAAGAAGAAGCAGAATCTGAAGAAAAATCATATGTGTTAAATATGAAGAGTAGTAGACTTTGTAGAAAACCAATCATACCAACCATAGACAAATAACGTGAAATATGAGAAGACAATGACTAGAAGGCATATGCACTAATCTCCACGACAATAAGTGAAGAGGTGAGCCATCATATTACTTCTATTAATGATTTCTAATATGCCTTAAAAAGATTGAAAGAGTTATATGACACACATTCTGAGCTCGAACTCATATAACTAATGTTGAATCTCTTCAACCTAGAGTTGAAGAATGATGACCTATGGCTCTACCCTAAGAAATCATAGCCATAATGCATGACATTGAAACCACTGGAGAAAATATTGATCTCTCTCTCATGGCCTTCATTAAGGATTTCTACCCTACATATTATCATTGCCTTGAATAGTTGCAAGCAAGTAACCAGATGAAATCCATGACATTTCAAAAATTGGTAAAGAAAGTTGCAGATCATGAGAAAGCCTTTAGAAAGAAGACAACTCCTTCAACTGGTGAAACTATTTACCTTTCTTAGAAATACAATAGTAAACCACCCAATTTTTACATAGGAGAAAGGAACATAAGAGGATGATGACATGTAAGAAAGAGTTTCATAGGTAGGGGGTAGACACAACAAAAATGATAGATCCAATCTCCATTGTTCCCAGTGAAAAAACAATGGGTAACATAAAGAAAAAGACTGAAAAGTACCATGGGACAAGATCAGAGAAGACATAAAGAATAAGAAAGAAGACAAAGGTAAACCCACAGAACCAACAAAAGGTAATCCACCTGAATATTCTGATTACATTACTACTCACTGCAATATAGGAGTAACAAAATATTTATTTAATATTGCACATGGTCCTTGGAAAGATATATGGCTTCTTGACATAGGCACAACCTCTCATATGAAATTCAAAAAATATTTTTTTTAATACTTCAATGAAAATGTATATAACATAGTGTATTTTGTGAACAAGTCCATCCTCAAACCATTGGGAATAGGCACCATCAGCTTTAAGTTTCTTGGACTCCCAGATTTTTTTCTCCACAATGTACTCTATCTTCTTGAGTTGAAAAGAAGCTTGTTGTCCCTTATTCTCATTAGACAACAAGGCCACTTTGTTCACATGATCAATGGAAAAGTTGAAGTACGAAAGGATTTTGATAACAATTTTTTTATGATCAGAATGGAAGATGGAATACTGTTGAAGTTGAATGGTACATCTTCCTATACACACAATGTTGCATACCTCTCTGATCACGGTGAAGGTATAATGTCATATAGTTTTTTGTGGCATGCTATATTTGGTCATATCCATTATGACAATCTTTATTTAATGAGAAATAATGGTATTTCTGATCTGCCTACCATTCCCAAAAAACTAAAACAATGTGATGCATGTATTTTTGGAAAGCATGGAAAACATCCTTTCCATGATTCTTCCTTTAGAGAATGTAGAATACTTGAACTGATTCATCCCGATTTATGCGACCCTGTTCCCTTTCCCTTTTCAAATGGAAATAAATATATAATTTCCTTTATTGATGATTACACTAGGATGTGTTGGGTGTATTTGATAAAATATAAGTCACAATCTTTTGAAACATTTAAAAATTTTCATGTATGGATTCAAAATGAAGCTTAGTCTCATGTTCGCTCTCTTCGCATTGATAATAGAAGAGAATATACATCTAATGAATTTGAAGTTTACCTTTTTCAACATGGGATAAAACACCAAACAACAGTTCCATACAACACTTAACAAAACAGTGTAGCTGAACGAATGAACATTACACTCCTAAATATGGTTCGTTCCATGATGTTTTTCAAGAATGTTAAATTGATGTTTTGGGCTGATGCAATTCAATGTGCAGTTTATGTAAAAAACATGTGTCCATATCATGCTATCAAAAACAAGATTCCTTATGAAATTTGGTATGGACACATTCCTTCAGTGAGGCATCTCAGGGTCTTTGGTTCCACCTATTATGCCTTGATTCCTAAGGACCAAAGAAGCAAGCTTGATGAATGGATTTGGAAGTTCATCCTTTTGGGTTACTCAAATACCACAAATGGGTATTGTCTTTATGATGAAACAAACAATAAATTCATCCTTTCCAGAGATGTGATATTTCTTGAATCCACCAAGGAATAAGAAACTATTGATAGGTAGATTGATCATCTGGACATATTCACTCGTGTAAAGACATATCATAAATTTGATTATGAGATTACACATCTTGAAGGGGATATTCCTATGTTAGGTGAATATTTGGAATATCCTTTTGTAGAACCATCTCCCCCACAAGAAGAAGTTCCTTCCACTTCATATGAACCTGAATATCAGTTGGATGATGTGATCAAGAAGATTTAAAAGATGAAAATTGACGAGAACTCAACACCATCTCAATCAGCTGAGCAACCTGGACCATCTTAGAAAGTTCCACCAAAATGGTTCACAAAAACACTTGAAAGTGTTCATCCTGACTAGGTTGAGAAGACAAGAAACACATTGTCCTCAAATCAATATAGAGGTAATGTAGATAATTCAAACTCAGGTGATGTAGAATACATGGATGTTTCATATAATTGTGAGTTGAATTTATCTATTAACCTTGAACCAACTTACTTTAAACAAGTCACTTCTCATTATGAATGGAAAGAATTCATGTAGAAGGAATATGATTCTCTCATCAAGAATGAGACATGGAAGTGGGTGGACCTTCCATATGGAACCAAACCAATTGGCTGCAACTAGGTATTCAAGAACAAGTATAGATCATATGGCTCACTTGACAAGCACAAAGAAAGGTTCGTGGAAAAAGTATTTGCATAGAAAGAAGGTGTAGATTATGAGGAGACTTTTTTCACCACAACAAAATGACCTACCATCTGTACTCTATTTTCCATGGCAGTACAAAATGGATGAAAAATTCATCAAATGGATGTGACGACTTCTTTCTTTAATGGAGACTTGAAAAAGAATGTGTTCATGTCTCAACCAAAAGGATTTGTTGTGAAGGGATGATAAAATAAGGTATGCAATCTCATCAAATCCTTGTATGGCTTGAAACAAAAACTATGATCATGGTATGAAAGTTAAGAAAACAACTTCTAAAATTGAATTTCAAGCATTTCAATAGTGGCGATACAACTGTTGAAAGGGGTTGTATCCAATGGTGGAAAGAGAGGAATTTTTCACCATTGGGAAAGGTTCGATTTTCGTGAGGGATTTACCTGGAGCCATGGGGGAACCTTGAGGTAGTGGTCGAACGTGTGGTTGCACCCAGAGATACTATATTAAATGGTATCGTGACCCGTGCACACATAAGTGGATCAAATCCCATCACTATGTGCTTAAATTTTGTTTTCCCGTAGGGGTGTAAACTGATTGGCATGTGTCGTGTAAATGGAAGGAAATTTAAAAAGGAGGTCTCAAGTTCGATTATCTCCCTAATTTATCTAGAGACATGCTTGTGGGCTGTGCGATTCTCCCTAGGGGTTATAAGGAATCCGACAGGATTCGACCCTGTATCACACGAGTAATATACTACCACCGCTACCAATTCCCCTAGTTACCAAAAAAAAATATTGACGATGCAACTAAGTTTGTCAAGAAAGTTGGAAAAAAAATTGTATATCTTGTAATATATGTACATGATATGTTCATAACAAGGAACAACATTGCATCCATAAAGAAAGACTTGAAGAAATGATTCAAGATGATAAATTTGGGACATCTTCACTACTATTTGGGCATTTAAGTGATAAATATCCCAAAGTACATATTCATCTCCCAGAGGAAGTACATTCGATAAATGTTGAACAAGTTTGGCATGGCTTAGTGCAATCCTGTTTTTACTCCAATGGAAGAATGTTAAGAACCAAATATCAATATAGCATAGAAAAACCTCATAATAAGTACTCAACAACTTGAAAAAGAGATAATTTAAGGTAATAAAACTCTTCGAGGGGGAAACTTCCTTATACCCCACATAAATGTCCAAATACAAGATGATTCCAAATGAAAATGTCTCCTTGGTATATAGGAGACTCGGAGGTACAATTACAATTAATGGACTAAAGCAGACATAAATAAAATAACCTTACTAATGTAATATGCCCCAATTAAGGGGTAATGAGCCACTATTTAGGGCTTAACATGCCCCTCCCTTTGAGACAAGTGTTATCCACAACACTTGACTAATTCTGGATGCTTCTGTATAAAAGACTCATCTTCCCAAGTGGAATCTTCAGTTAGTAGTTTCCTCCATTTAATGAGATACTCTGAAATGGATCTATTCCTCAACTCACAAATTCTTGTGTCAGTGATAGATTCAAGCTCCAATATGATTTTTCCGTTCTCGTCAAGTTCTGAAAATATAGTTTGAACTAATATCTTGTCACCTATAACCTTCTTTAAGCATGAAACATGGAAAACTGAGTTTACTTGTGAAGATGTAGGCAACTCCAATTTGTATGCCATAGTACCAATCTTTTGCAACACCTTATAAGGGCCATAGTACTTTAGTGATAATTTATTATCCTTCTTGGCTTGCTTGAGGGGCATCTGTTTGTATGGTTGTAGTATTAAAAACACCCAATCCCCTACTTCAAAACTTCTTTCACTACGATGTTAATTTACTTGTTGTTTCATGTGATTTTGTGCCATGGTCAAGTTGTCCTTTAAGATTTGTGGAACTTCTTTTTGATGCTCGATGTGATCTTCCATTGCTTGAACCTTAGATTTTTATTTTAGAGAAGAAGTGATGGAAGGAGGGTCGTATCGATAGAGTGTCATAAATGATGTCATTTTTGTTGCAGTATGAAATGAAGTGTTATACCACCATTCTGCCAAGGGTAGCCATTTGAACCATCGTGTTTGTTTATCATAGACAAAGCAACAAGGATAGCCTTCCAGACATTTTTTCACTATCTCGGGTTGTCCATCAAATTGAGGATGATAGGATGAGCTATGAGCCAATTGAGTACCCAAACAAGAAAATAATTCCGTCCAAAAATGTCTAGTGAAGATGGGATCTCTTTCATTTACAATAATCTTTGGGCTGCCATGTAGCTTTTGAACTGTCTCCATGAATGCGGTGAAAACTGTACTGGATTTGAAGGGATGAGAAAGTGCACAAAAGTGTGCGTACTTGGTGAGTCTATAAACAATCACTATGATGACACTCTTTCCTTCAGACTTTGGTAACCCTGTTATGAAATCCATGGAAACCTCCTCCCATCGCTGACTTGGAATGGCTAATGGCTCTAAAGACCTGGGGTATTAATTGTTTCCACCTTATTTTGTTGGCAAACCAAACATTCTGTGGCAAACCTTTGAACATCAGTTTTAAGGCCATCCCAAAAAAATTCCTTCTTGACCCTATGGTAGGTTTTAAAAAATCCTAAGTGCCCTCCTACTAAAGAGGTGTGCAATTCCAATAGTACCTTTTGTTTGAGTTGGGAGTTCTTACATAAATATAAGTGATCTTTGTACCATAGTGAATCATTTTTCCATGTAAATGTATCTGATGTACTGGAATCCTGTTGCAACCTTTGAATGAGAATCCACACTTTTTTGTCATTCTTCCATTCATCCCTTGCTTCTATTATCCAATCGGGTTGGATGTTCGAGATAGCAAAGAAAAAGGCCTCAACATATTCATCATTTCTTAAGAGTGCATATGCCACAATATTTTTCTTCCCTTTTTTATACACGATTTCAAAATCATAAACCAATATCTTGGTCACCCATTTTTGTTGTTCTTCTGAAGATAGTCTTTGTTCCAAGAAGTATTTAATACTATCAAGATATGTTTTGACCTTGAAGTGCCTACCTACTAGGTAATGACTCCATTTCTTCAATGAATGTAGTATTTCCAACATTTCCTTCTCATAAATGGGTTTGTGTAAGTCCTTTCCCTTGAGTGGTCAACTTTCAAAAGCCAGGGTCCTTCCTTCTTGCTTTAGGACAACACCAATTTCATTTCTCGAGGCATAACATTCCATAGTAAAGGTTTTTTTGAAGTCTGGAGTGCTCAAGACAGGAGCTTTGCACATCACCTCTTTAAGTTGTTCAAAAACTTTAGTTGCCTCTAGAGTCCATGAAAATGCATCCTTCTTAGTTAGTGTTGTTAAAGGTGTTGCTATTCTTCCATAGTGCCAAACAAACTTGCGATAATAACCTGTGAAACCCAAAAATCCTCTAAGATTCTTCAATGTTTTGGGAATCGGCCAGTCCATCATGCCTTAATCCTGTTAGGTTCTACCTTGACACATTCATGAGATGCAATATGACCCAAATACTCTACCTCATTCACCCCAAAGAAACATTTGGATGGTTTCGCATATATTTGTTTCTCCTTTAGTAGTTGTAGCACCTTGTCAACATGTTGCACATGATCCTCCCAAGACTTGCTATAGATTAGTATATCATCAGAAAATACTAACACAAATTTTCGAAGGAAGGCATTGAAAATGAAATTCATCAACCCTTGGAATGTGGAAGGTGCATTTGTAAGGCCAAAAGGCATGACCAAAAATTCATAATGGCCTTAATGAGTTCGAAATGTTGTTTTTGGGATATCTTATTCCTTCATTCTAATCTGATGATACCCTGAATGAAGATCCAACTTTGTGAAATAGATTGCTCCATGTAGTTCATCTAACAATTCATCAATGA
>JZKD02S1907298.1:642015-656898 GCA_000966675.3 Picea glauca | reverse complement strand
TGATCATGATTTCGAGTGGGTGGAAGACCTTTGGGAATATCTTCAAATACTTTGGAATGCTTATCAATGATCCCTTGGAGATCTAGGGGAATAGATGACTTAGATGTTTGAACATTTAGTGAGAATAGTTGTGAGATTACACCTTTATGCCCCTTTTTCAATAATTTTGTCATGCCATTGGATCTTATCACCTTACTGAGTTTCCCTGTGATACCTCTTAACTAAATTTTTTTTAACTTCCAATGAAAATTTCATGAAAAGTTCTTGAAAATTAAAATCCATTGTTCCTAATGATTGTAACCATTGGATTCCTAGCATGACATCAATACCACCTATGGGTATAGAAATCATTGGACTATTAATTACATATTCCCCCATAGTAAGATTGATCTTATTGCATTTTTCTGAGAAATTGATAGTTCCTCCATTTGCAATCATTATTTGAAATTCCAGTGCCGGATATACAAAGAAATTGAGAGTTTTGGCTATTTTATAGTGAATGAAATTATGAGTACTACCAGAATCAATTAGGACTATTACCTTTTTCTTTTTGATATTTCCTTTGATCTTGAGGGTTTGAGGAGTGCTAATTCCAGCCAATGCATTACACGATATCGTGGGAGTCAACTCTTCAGAAGAAATTGCGTCTACATTTTCATATTGAGATGGTTCTTGTTATTCTTCCTCTTCACAATCTATGTAGAAAAATTTCTTCTCACCACACTTATGTCCCTTACTATACTTGATGTCACAATTAAAGCATAAACCTTTTTCTTTTATTTCCTCCAATTGTTGAGGTGTCAACCTGATAGGTTGAGGTGTTTTAGAAGAAGGAACATTATTCTATCAATAGATGTTAGGAGTGGTCCTTCTAGTAGCCATAGCCATATTTTTACTTTCAACATTTCTTTCCACCCTAAATGTATTCTCTAATGATTTGGGTTCCCAAAGATGAACCTCATGTTGAATGTTATCCCTTAAAGTTCCTATGAATACATCAATCAAGTGCTCATCTGGAATATTAGTTACCTTTATATTCAATATTTGGAAGTTCTCAGTGTACTCTATAACTGAACCCTTTTGCTTGAGATTTATCAATTGGCTAAATAAGGTATGTCTCCTTGTATCCTCATAGTGTGTTATCATTTCTTCCGTGAAAATTGTCCAAGTGACGAGTGATTTGCAAGAATAAAACAATCGATACCACACAAATTGATTAGGTTCTAAATATAAAGAATCAATCTGTACCTTTTGTGTATGTTGCACATTATGTAGATCAAAGAATTTCTCCATCTAAAGTATCCATGTGATTGGGTCCTTTCCATCAAACTTCCTCATATTGATCTTAGGAAAGTGGTTGGTCGTCAACCCAAAGTTAGATTTTCTCCATTCTTGATTCATCTTCTTTGTGTCCTCATCATGAATTTCCTGGGATATATTTTTACTTTCAGGTGTCCTCTCTATTAGGAATTTTTTCAATCCTTACATGATCTCCCCTTTTAAAGAATCCATCTTAGTATTTATTTCCTTCAACTTATCTTGAGTTGAATCCATCATCTCTTTTAGTTCATCTTTTGTTACTGTATTCTTTTGTAAATAATTTATGTCCCTACGCATTTCTTCACCTTCATCAAGAGTACAAGTAAGATTGTCTAGAGGCTTATTTGTTGTAGAAGTTCCCTTTTCTAGTGGCATGTTGGCCAAGTATCACTTTAAACTTTGAGTTTAGGTGGTTCTGCTAGACAATTTTTCTTTTATTGTATCTCCAAAATATCGGCTTTTCTAGGTATAAAATTTTCTTTTTTGTAGTTCTCTGATATTTCTTCTCTGCAATGCCACAGGTATGATCAAAATTGGATGTGCCAAGTAGAATTTCTGGTAACTTCCCCAAAACTTGCTGATTTGTGGCCTTTCGAGAAGATATCGCTTGTATAGCATGCCCCACACAAAATAATTGCTATAAAATTATGAAACTTGTACCAAAACTACTAAAAACAGTCCACTATCCAATTCAACTAGTTTCATGCAAATTGGATACTCGAGGAAGAATTTATGATTGTTTTACCTGGAACATGTGCTTGAGATTAGTCAATAGGATTAGTCAAATACCCTATCTTCCACAGGGTCTATCTACAAATGTAAGATGACCCAGAAGATGAAATTGTTTTAAAAAATAACTTAATAATTTCTATGAATATTCTCTGAATTTGAGGGTCTGAAACATTAAAGAAAAGGTTTTATAGAGAAAATTTCGCAATGGCTCAATTCATGATGATTCTAGAACCCTATTTTACACAAGATGTATCTCCTAAAGTATAAGGTCTCAGGAGCTGAAATTTTAACCCAACGTACCTTGATCCTTCTACTAAATATCCTCCAAAGGGTTCCTTTTCAAACATCGTAGAAAAAATGTTATGGTGAAAATTTCAAGGTGTCTCAGATGTAGAAGTGAAACCCCAAGACCTTGAGCTTTGATACCATATGTTAAAAACCAAATATCAATATACCATAGAAAAACCTTAGAATAAGTACTCAACACCTTGAAAAATATATAATTTCAAGTAATAAGCCTCTTCGAGGGGGAAACCTCCTTATACCCCACATAAATGTCCAAATACAAGATGATTTCAAATGAAAATGTCTCATTAGTATATATAGGAGACTAGGAGGTACAATTACAAATAATGGACTAAAGCCGACATAAATAAAATAACCTTACTAATGTAATATGCCCCAATTAAGGGGTAATAAGCCACTATTTAGGACTTAACAAACAAAACTTGAAGCTCACATCAAAAGAAGGAAATGAATTGAGGATGCAACCAAGTATAAGCAACTTGTGGGAAGTCTTATCTATCTTACTACCACTAGAACAGAGATTTCATTTTTTTTTAGGATTCTTTCTAGGTTCATGCAAAAGCCTTGCAAAGGACATTGGTTTGCTGCAAAGAGAGTTCTAAAATAATTAAAAGGAAATCAAGATTTTGGACTCAAGTACTCTAAGGTAGATGACTTCAACCTAATTGGATATTGTGACTCATACTTTGATGGAGACAAGGAAAATGGAGTGTCGACATCAGGTTATCTCATGAGTCTTGCATCGATAGTTGTCTTCTGGAGATCACACACACAATAAGTTCCAATAGATTTCATAACAGAGGAATAATATGTGATAGTTGCAGAAGCGATAAAGGAGATTTTATGTCTCAGGAAAATACTTGAAGATTTGTGGCAGAAACAAGTGAATTCTACACCTCTTCCAATTGATAATACTTTTGCAATCAAGTTGCCAAGAATCCCAGATTCCATGATCAAACTAAGCACATCAACAGAAAGTATCATGTGATTCGATATCATGTAGAGGCTAAGACTATTCACTTGAGACATTGTTCCACAAATGAGCAAATTGTGGACATATTCACCAAAGTGCTTGGAAGAGAAAATTTTGAGAAGTTCAGAATGATGCTTGGACTCACACACACCCCTTGGAATTAAGGGGAGAATGTTGGAGAGGTGATCCATCGTAGATACATTACTTGTAACATAAATGTAAATATGAACAATTATAGGTGATAGGAAAAGTCACAAGTTTGGAATACCAATGTTTATGTGTATTTAAATGTAACTATGTGTATTTATTGAGCTTGTTGTTAATAGAAGAATCATAGTGTGAAGTTATTTTCTGTAACACCACTTTTTCGGTTAACAAACTTCACGAAAATATAACACCCACTCTGGATTATAAAACAACATGCATTTAAGCAAATGAAACACATCTAAATTTAGGGTAATTCATATACATCATTGCTATCATAATTTTAAGAATGGTATTAACCATAATTCATCTGCACAACAAAATACATGATAGCATATAAGCATCATTGGCATGCAAAACATAACATTTAACATAAGTTGATACTTATCTTAAAACTGAGGTAATTTCACCAACCAAGTGCAGGCCTTCCACAAACCTCCCAGCCTTAGACCGCACTGCTCATCAAGTCAATAGTAGGTCACCCCCGAGCTGGGACTAAGCTCCAACCCAACGCAAGGAATCTTAGGCTAGGATGAGGTTACAGGGAAAACACACAGTCACGAGGATGGGATTCTCTCCCAGGAACCACTCACGCTCACTACCTACAAACCCTCATTCCCCACATGCTTGTTCTACCCTAGGAGTATACACCTTCTCTGTCACCTGGACAGTCCTTCGACTGCTAACCTCCTTTGCTTTGGGTTACAGAAACAAACTGGACCAGAAGTCTCCGAGCTCTGTGGCAGCTACAAGGTCCATTCCAAGAGTCATCTCCTTCCTCTATGCACTCTCTCACCTACAGAGAGACACTCATAGGCCAAACCACATGTTCATCCAACCTCAAACACCCCTCTCACCTGGAGAGAGTGTTTCACAACTAGTCACAAGCCATACGCAGTCCCGCACTGCACAGCTGCAATTACCCATGGAAATACAGACACTGGCTTCTTCAAAACACGTTCGGAAATGGAAAAATGGTCTCACAGTCATGGCTTCAGGACAGAGGCTTCACGCACAAATTCCATTTAAGATAGAGGATGCACACAGATTCCTAGACACCACACAGGATTTTCAGTTCAGAACAAAGGTGAATCCGGCTCTTTTAGAATCAATCACAGGCTTCTGATTCAATACAGAGGTATAGATGGGTTTTCTCAGAGCCATACATAGGATTTTCCAGATCGTAGAGACGCACAAAGGTTCCCTGCAGAACTCGGGTCTGTCATATTATTCAGAGGCCATACACGATCAGGCTGTCTATTTGAATGAGAGCAGGGGGCCCCTCTCATGGCTCACCCTAGCCGTTTTATTCACATCCACCAGGGTTGACACTTGTCGCCTTGGGAACTGCAAGCATTCCACCAGCATGCATGCCTTCCTCATGGTTAGGAACTTAGGATAAAACATGAAATGATCATGCCTTTTTGAAATAATATTAAAATATTATTCCCAAGGCTGAATCCCACTAGGCTTAACACTTAACCCCTTTTCCCACCTTCCATCCACTAATCCCTTGCCTTCTCTGTGGAATCTCAGTCCCCCTTCACTCATTCATCATGGTTGGTCTGCACCTAGCGGTGTTTACAAATTTTTATTAATTGTTCTGCATGATTACATATACAACAGCAGGCTCCTGGCCTTCAACACTTAGGCTCCTTGGCCTAACAGACACATAAGCCACCAGCTTATAAAAACTTGGCTCACCAGCCTATAAAACATAATTACAATTCCTTTCAGAACATCATTTATGACAGGGATCGGCCTTTGGGACACTACAATCCCCCTCCCCTTATTTCTACACTGTCATCAGTGCAACTTGCACTGTCTCTGCAAGCCTTTCAAAATTTTCAAAAAGATGCGGGTACTCTACCCACATAGCATCTGCATGCTCCCATGTCGCGTCCTCAGGACCGTACCAGGTCCACTGGACCTTTACAAGCTCTATAGCTCGATTCTGGAGCTGTTTGTTTTTCCTGTCCAATATGCGCATATGATGCACTTGCAGGACACCCTCTGGTTCCACCTGAATCACATTCCAATAGATAACATGATTAACATCAGGTACATATTTCTTAAGCAGTGAAACATGAAACACATTATGTATAGTCATAGATGCAGGTAATGCAAGCATGTATGCAACTAGCCCAATCCTTTCTAGGATCTCAAATGGTCCACAAAATCTTGCTGCCAATTTGGCGCAACTTCCCAACTTCAGAGAACTCCTGTTAGTCTTCACTTTCAGGAAAACATGGTCGCCCACTTTGAATTCTCTATGGGTTCTGTTACTGTCAGCGTAACTTATCTGCCTATCCTTGGCAGCTTTCAGATTTCGTTTAATCCTTATCATTTGGTCCTTCATCTCTTTGAGCAGCTCAGGGCCAATCACTACTCTGTCAGCTGGATTATCCTAGATTACTAGTGTGTTGCACTTTCTTCCATAAAGTGCTTCGAATGGGCTCATCTTCAACGATGTATGATACCTATTATTGTAGGTGAATTCTACTAAATGCAGGTAGTCTTCCCACCTTGATGATTTATCCATCACATACATTCTTAGTATGTCTTCTATTACTCTATTCACCCTTTTTGTCTGACCATCATACTGAGGATGATACGTTGTACTAAAGTTCAGATTCGTTCTGAATCCCTTGAACAATCCTTTCAAGAAATTCGAGGTGAATTTTGGGTCCCTATCATACACAATTGTCTTAGGAATTTTGTGCAAGCGTGCAACTTCTTTTAAAAAAATATCAACAACATTAGCTGCCCTATGAGTGGTTTTCAGTGGAATAAAATGGGTAGCTTTAGTAAGCTTGTCTACCACCACCATGATTGAATCATGTTGCTTGCTTGTTCTAGGTAATCCGGTGATAAAATCCATTGTTACCACATCCCATTTCCATTCAGAAATGGGTAAAGGCTGCAACAACCTTGCTGAGTGCCTGTGCTCAACCTTAACCTTCTAGCACTCCATACATCTGGCAATGTATTCAACAATTTCTTTCTTCATATCCAGACAAAAATAATGGCTTTTGACTACTGCCACAGTCTTTTGATATCTAGAATGTCCATCATAAGCCACGTTATGCATTTCTTTTAGAATTGACAGCTTCAATTCTTGGACATTGGGTACATACACTCTGTTTTTATACAGAAGTAAGCCATCAGTTCCCAAGGTGTAACTTTTCTTGGTCTGTGGTCTCTCACGCTGTTGTAGCTTTGCTACTAAACCTCTGTACTGCAAATCAACATTTACATCTTCCAAAATTCTGTCTTTAATCTCAGTCTTGTACATGGTAATGGCTATAGCATGTAATTCGTACACTTTTCTATTGAGTGCATCAACCACCTTATTTTCTTCCCCTTTGATATGCTTGATATCAAAGTCATATTCGCACATAAACTCCAGCCATATGATTTGCCTGGCATTTAAAGTTGGCTGATCAAATAAATACTTCAGGATGTTATGGTCTGTTCTCAATTCGAATCTTTTTCCCATGAGGTAATGTCTCCATTTCCTTAAGGTGTGGATGATTGCTGCTAGCTCTAAATCGTGAGTGGAATAATTCCTTTCATGCTCTTTCATCTTTCGGGTCTCATAACAAATTACAAATGCCTCTTGGTTGAGAACTCCTCCTAGCCCCTCCTTACACGCATCGGTCCACACTACGTAATCCTTATTTGAATCTGCAATCTTCAGGATTGGAGTGCTGGTTAGCAACGACTTCAATCGCTGGAAGTTGTTCTCACATTCTTCAGTCCATAGGAACTTCTTCTCCTTCCTTTGCAAGGAAGTGATAGAATGAACTATTCTTGAGAATCCAGCTATAAACCTTCTATAGTAGCCTGCCAGACCCATAAAAGATCTAACTTCCACCACATTCCTTGGTGTTGACCATTCTCGAATGGCCTCAACCTTTTCAAGATCCACAACAATCCCTTCCTTTGATATAATGTGCCCCAAGTAATGAATCTGCCTTTGATAAAATGAGCACTTGCTCAGTTTTACGTATAGCTGGTGTTCTCTCAACACCTACAACACCATTCTCAGGTGTTGCTCATGTTCTTCCTCTATCTTGGAATACACCAAGATATCGTCTAGGAAGACTATGACAAACTTGTCCAAATAATCTCTGAACACTCCATTCATTAAGCACATGAAAACAACAAGTGTATTTGTCAGTCTAAACGACACCACTGTGAAATCATAATGACCGTACCTTGTTCTAAAGGCGGTCTTGCTAATGTCCTTGTCATTTATTCTCACTTGGTGATATCCATATTTGAGATCTATTTTTGAAAATATTTTCTCATCCTTCAACTGATCAAAAAGATCATCGATCCTTGGTAGATGATATTTGTTCTTGACAGTTAACTTATTCAACTGCCGGAAATCAATGCACAACCTCAACGTCCCATCTTTCTTCTTCATGAATAGGACTGGGGATCCCCAAGGTGACATGCTGGGGTGAATGTATCCCTCTTTAGTAGCTCTCCGAGTTGCAATTGCAAATCTTTCATCTCTGGCGTACTCATTCTATAAGGAGCCTTCGAAACTGGAGCTGCCCAGGCATCAAATTTATAGAAAAATTGATATCCCTCTTCGGAGGTAGTCCAGGTACCTCCTGAAATATGTCCTTGAACTCTTTGAGTACCTTGTGGTCTTCCAGATTTGAGACTACATCTCGGGATGCTTCTTCCACCTGAGTTGCAAATAATTGACAGCCTTTCCAGTAACATTTCTTCAGCTGCATGGCTGATATTTCCCCAATAGCCATGGCTCTAGGAATTCCTTGGACTGTTACCTGATTTCCCTCTTCGTTCAGGCATGTAAACCTCTTGTTATGACAATCCAGAAGGGCATGGTGCTGGTCCAACCAGTCCATCCCAATTAAGCAATCGTATGAGCCTAAAGGCAGAATGTTGAATTCAGTTTTAGTGCTCATTCCTTTCATGTCTACTGAACAAGACTTAACTAATTCAGTGACCTTCCTTTTGGTTCCTATGTCCAACTTCACTAGCCAAGACTTTTAATGTTTGCTTCTTGTTAAATGCAAAATTTCCACCACTCTAGGATCTATATACCTATGGCTAGCCCCTAAATCAATTAAAATAACAAGTGGTCAGTTTTTGATCGTACCTTCCACTTCAATCATGTGCGATTGAAATTCTGCTTGCTTGTTGTCCAGGGCTGTGTAGATTCTTGGCATTCTGTTGCCCATATCCTCCACTATTTTAGCTTGCTGAACAGTATGGACAACTCTCGCTTTATATTTTCTGTGGGGGCAGTCTCTATACCAATGATTCCCTTTACAGTCCCCAACACTCCATAGGTGGTGGTCTTGGCATCTGCTCACTCCCTTCAACTTTCCTGGGCTCTCTAAAAGATGACTGTCCCAAAGAACTATTCCTGAAAAAGGAAGGCATGTTTCCCTTCTGCCTCTGTTCTTTCTTAAACCTCTTCTGGTCATCCCAAGTCTTCCGAAAGGTAGGCTTTTCTCTTTGTTGTTCGTATAAGCATTTCACCCTTCTTATGGTTTCTTCCATGGTCTTAGGATCATCATATTGAATCTTGTCACCAATGGAAGGTGGCAGTCCACTTAAATACCTCTGAATTTTGATAGCCTTATCTTTGATGAACGGAACATACTTTAGTAGTTCCAGAAAACTTCGTTCATACTCATCGATGGTCATGTTCCCCAACTTGAGTTTGAAGAAGTCCTTCATTTTTCTATCATAGTATCTTTTGGTCAAGTATTTCTTCTTGAAATATCTCTTAAACTCCTTCCACGTGATCTCTTTCTCTCTAATGTGTTGCACCTGCACCAACTGATCCCACCACATGGATGCTTTTCCTTTCAGCTGGTACATTGCAATTCTTCCTTCTACATGGGCAGAATAATTCTGCAGTTGGAAGTATTTCTTCATAACCAACAACCATGTTTTGACATGTTCTT
Source organism: Picea glauca (assembly GCA_000966675.3). Lineage (NCBI taxonomy): Eukaryota > Viridiplantae > Streptophyta > Pinopsida > Pinales > Pinaceae > Picea > Picea glauca. The sequence goes on along the minus strand of JZKD02S1907298.1, from coordinate 647,406 downwards.
TCTTCTTATGTTTACCATCAAATGTAGGTGGTTTAATCTTATTGATTTCCCCTTTCAATTCATTCCTTCTAGATTTTCGGTGTTTTTTGGTAGGGGATGAGCTTGAACTACTGTGTGTCTCCTTGCTAGAATTCTTTAGGGAGAGACAGTAATGTTTGCTACCACTCCTCGATCTTCTTTTCCTCTCAGGGGCTCTGACACTTCTTGATTTGCTTGTGTCTCTTTTTCCAATTTTTTTTCTATTCTTTCCAGACTCTTCAACTTTTTTAAGTTGAATTCGCCCTGTCGATCCCTGATTTTCATGAGCTTTCGGCTATCAACTAGGCGAGCCTAGGCATCTTTCTGCAATCTTTCAAGGATTTTCATCATATGTTCTTCCTTATCCGTATATTTTTCGTGCCCATTAGAGTTTGTTCCTTCGACTCCTAGGTTGACATTCCTTCCTACCCTTTCATCCTCTGTTTCAGAGGCAATCTACACCTCTTTCAATTTCATACTCGGTGTCAGTTTTCGACTGTCCTAACACTCGTTGAACTCTGCACACACGACGTGCAACCAAATGAAGTTTGTCAGGCCTTAGCCCTTCAAGAAAAATTACAACATTCATAAGCCAACGTGAACAAGAAAAAAAAACGTTTTAACTTCACAAAGTTTTCTGAGCTCTATCTGGCTCTGCAAATTCTGGGACTTTGGAATCTTAGTCCATGAATATCCAACAGTTAAATCTTCATAACCAAAGTCACCCTTTCGCAACTCGCGATCTCGTGAGTTCGTGAGTCGAAGACCCTCGACTCATTCCCTCCAAACGCTGATACTTGATATGCGATACGGGTATGGCTCCCTCCTCGCTAGTGCCTACTACACATGACCATAGGCTAGGGCTAAGTGCTAGCACTTCTTCGCCAACTCGCGACTTCGCGAGTTGGAGTGTTGAGCCTTTGTGCTCCTCCTTTGCGAATTCTGAAATCTTGAATTACTTTATTCTCCGAGCCCACAACACAACTGTCGCCCTTCACCACCGTGGCACACGGTACATTTAGGAGGGTCCACATCACCTTCGGTGATTTCTTCAGGTCCCACCGCTCTCGCTTGTATTCTCGACTTACTAGCACGTGGTACACATTCATGCGCCCACATCCATTCCAAGCAAAATCCAACGGTTAGGTCTCCTCTCAGATCTACGATGCAAATCTTTTCAGTGTTTTGAGGTTCTCGGGCATCAAGAGTTCATGCACCCCACATCTTGAACTTCCATCTGAGGAAATCCCAAAATTACGATTTACTCCTCGGCTGAATCGGACGGTCAACTCCCTTCCTACGATCTATGGTGTAGATCGTTTTGGGATTTTGGGTTTTTGGAGGTGTTCACCTCCCTCACTTCCCATCTCCTGACTTTGTGAAATCTGAGAGGTTTTGCGACTAACTCGAGTGTGACTCCGCCAGATCTAACAGTCAATCCTTCCTTCCAGATCTACCACATTTTTTTTTCGGGTTTTCGGGATTTTGCGTATCACGATTCCCACACTTCTGTGCATTTCAAAAGGGATTTGAATCCCTACGCACATTTTCCAAATCCGACGGTCACGAGGGTTCACCTTCCCTCTCGAACAACTCCTAAGGCTCCGACACTGTTGGTGTGGAGTCCTCTCTCCCTGTGGCCATAGACCACACTGGCTACGGTTTCGCACACCGCTATACTTCCTGAGCTTACCAAGGTCCGAAATTGGTCCTCCAGACACAATTTCTCCTCACACCCTCGATCCAAAGACCACTCAACTGGCCCATCTAGGCTTAGTGTCGAAACCTTGGCTCTGATACCAAACTATAACATCACTTTTTCAGTTAACAAACTTCACGGAAATATAACACCCACTATGGATTATAAAACAAAATGAATTTAAGCAAATGAAACACATTTAAACTCAGGGTAAGTCATATATATCATTGCTATCATAATTTTAAGAATAGCATTAACCATAATTCATCTATACAACAGAATATATGATAGCATATAAGCATCACAGGCATGCAAAACATAACATTTAACATAAGCTGATACTTATCTTGAAACTGAGGTAATTCCACCAACCAGGTGCAGGCCTTCCACGAACCTTCCAGCCTTAGACCACACTGCTCATCAACTCAGTAGTAGGTTACCCCCGAGCTGGGACTAAACTCCACCCCAAGGCAAGAAATCCTAGGCTAGGCTGAGGTTATAGGGAAAACACACATTCACAAGAATGAGATTCTCTCCCATGAACCACTCACGCTCACTGCCCACAAACCCTCATTCCCCACATGCTTGTTCTACCCCAGGAGTATACACCTTCTCTGTCACCTGGACAGTCCCTCGGCTGCTAACCTCCCTTGCCTTGGGTTACAGCAACAGACGAGACCAAAAGTCTCTAGGCTCTGTGGCAGCAACAAGGTTCATTCCAAGAGTCATCTCCTTCCTCTGTGCACTCTCTCACCTAGAGAGAGATGCTCACAGGACAAACCACCTGTTCATCCAACCTCAAACACCCCTCTCGCCTGGAGAGAGTGTTTCACAACTAGTCACAAGCCATACGCAGTCCCGCACTGCACAGTTGCAATTACCCATAGAAATACAGAGACCGACTTCCTCAAAACGGGTTCAGAAATGGCAAAATGGTCTCACGGTCATGGCTTTGGGACAGAGGCTTCACACACAAGTTCCATTTCGAATAGAGGCTGCACACGGATTCCTAGACACCACACAGAATTTTTGGTTCACAATAGAGGTGAATCCGGCTCTTTCGGAATCAATCTCAGGTTTCTGGTTCAATACAGAGGTATACATGGGTTTTCTCAAAACCAGACACAGGCTTTTTCGGATCACAGAGACGCACGAAGGTTCTCTGTAGAACTCGGGTCCATCGTACTGTTAAGAGCCCATACACACTCATGCCGTCTGATCGAATGAGAGTAGGGGGCCCCTCTCACAGCTCACCCTGGCCATTTTATTCGCATGCACCAGGGTTGACACTTGTCGCCCTGGGAACTGCATGTGTTCCACCAGCACGCATGCCTTCCTCATGGTTAGGAACTTAGGATAAAACATGAAATGCTCATGCCTTTTTGAAATAATATTAAAATATTATTCCCAAGGCTGAAGCCCACTAGGCTTAACACTTAGCCCCTTTTCCCACCTTCCAGCCCCTAATCCCTTGCCTTCTCTGTGGAAGCTCAATCCCCCTTCACTCATTCATCGTGGTCGGTCTACACCTAGCGGTGTTTACAAATTTTTATTAATTGTTCTGCATGATTACATATACAACAACAGGCTCCTGGCCTTCAACACTTAGGCTCCCTAGCCTAACAAACACATAAGCCACCAACTTATAAAAACTTGGCTTACCAGCTTATAAAACATAATTACAATTCCTTTCAAAACATGATTTACGACAGAGCTCGACCTTGGGGACACTACATTTTTCTACCCAATGTTTGGCCTCACAAATATACCCACATTGAAAGGGATTTGAATTAAGGTGTTGTCTATCCCATATATATATATATATATATATATATAATTTTAATTGCATCACACCAGCTTAATTCACTATTAATTCTTGTGAACCATGATATATCAAGTTTAGTTGAATTACGCTATGGTCTATGCAATTCAAATGAACCTTGAATCGTGAAACTTATTTTGAAAATATGCTGCTCTCATGAGATATAAATTAAGTTTCAAGAAATCACATACTCCGTTTCAACCATTCTTGATAGCCCCAAGTTGCAACATATATCAAACGAACAAAATTGCAAATTCCCATTTATTGGAATCATAAGTTGTTTCCAATATGATGACCTCTAAAATGCTACTTTTGGGCTGGCAGAAGGTAAGGACGCTTTCCCAGAATTCTTTCTTTCCGCTTCTCTAGAAACCTCTGTATACAGCCTTTTCTAGAGATTTGAAGAGCCGCTGCAACACACATTACAATTGGATGTCAAAGATATGCCATTTGGTTATGTACATTAAGCATTGCTAACCAAATTAGATTAGTTTTCCCTACATAGTTAGAGGTCCTCTTACCGGTTTTTATCTTCTGAGAAGATTGGGTGTTGCTGAGGATGGCTCCGGGCGATGCGGGTGAAATGATCGGAGCCATATCCGTGCGACGGGGCGTGGAGTTGAGCTGCATTGGAGGTGTAGGCGCAGAGGATGAGGGAGTACGACTGTCCGGGGAGCTACTAATTCTGCTTGCCGTCATCAGTATGGCCCTTGCCTGCACCATCCCACAACATAACAATATTTCAATCTATTCCAAAGTATGCAAAATCTCTCTAATTTTTATTTTAAATTTAATACTGGGACAGAGAAACTTCTATCTATTTTACTCATGTCTTCTTCTATAAGAAGCCAAGTGTGAGGTGATTATGGTGTATCAATCTGTTATAGTACAAAGATTTGAACCTGGTTTCACTATTTTTTAAGAGTGTTTTTGCAAAACAAACATCAGAACAAATCAATTTGTCCTAAAATGAACCTTTCTAACGATAACACAAGCCCATATATTCACCCATAATACAAGCACAAGTTAATTTTGAGGTAAAATGTAATTCTTTCAGAGCACAATTAATTAGACATAAATTTTGAACAGGATTTAAATTCCTTTATCATCTAAAATCCATCCAGGATGAAAAGATGCCCGAGGAATTTTGTCCGATTCAAAACCTACGCAGATCATTAACCCAGATTTTCAAAAATTCTATTAGAATTTCAATATAGAAACTGATTTCCCGTGTCATAAAAATCTAACCCCAAAAAATTTCCAAAACGTTTGAGATAACTACACCGATTGGAACCTCTTCTAAATTTCATAACAGAGTAGAAACCACCACAGAAGCGGAATGCCCGCCTCCAAGAAGGGTGTAGTACCTTATCTTCGGAGACATTGTAAACGTTTACTGCCCCCGCGTAGAAAATTGTGAGCTGGGCACAAGGCGGCTGTTCGGCGCCCGCTTTGGGTGACCTGATTGGCATGTAAAAATGCAATTGAGAAAAAACATAACCACTAGGGCTTCAAACAAGCCAATGAATTAATAATGCGAGCGACAAAGCCTATACCTATAAACATCAGGATTTGGAGAATATGGAACTGAGCAGTACCGCTGTGCCGATGCAGCGGGTCGGCCTCTGTGCTGATAAGGGAAGGACCTCGTCCCCGTCGCCTCCAGAGGGGGTAACAAAGAAAGATCTAAATTGGGCAGTACTTCCTGCAAACATAACAAAAGAATTAATGACAAAAGCAGGCTTATAACAGTTCCTGTTATCAGTAAAGAAACAAAAGAAACAAACAAACAAAAGAATTAATGACAAAAGCAGTCTTATAACAGTTCCTGTTATCAGTGAAGAAAAATTCT
>JZKD02S1907298.1:564178-628544 GCA_000966675.3 Picea glauca | reverse complement strand
AGCTCTAGATATTGATGAAAGTTGATTTGAACATATAGATAATCATTGATAGACATACTCTACTCTAACCACTAACCAAGAAATCTAATGTTGAATGCATTGGTGATTCCACTACCTCCTAGATTATAAATCATATTACTAAGTCATCCTATTATCCCTCAACCCACTCAATGGAATGAGAACCTATATTTTCATACCTAGAAATTTGTCTTGGAAAAACTAGCATAGGATACTACCATATCCAAAGTTCTTATATCTATCTAGTCAACATCTAGTAAGTTGGGTTTTCATGTTATTGTTATTTTCCAAATTCTTAAAATATCATAATAAACTATAAGTACATAACATGTATAGAAATATGATCATGGATCAAAACTCCAATAAATATAATATATATGAGTTACATAATAAATCCTTAAAGAATAGGAGAACCTCCTCCAAATATCCAAATGCATTCATGCATCACAATTCTCATGTCCTCAATAATGAATACATGATCTCTATATGTACCTACTTACACACTACATATGAGGCCCCTTTACTATTAGGCCAACCCTAATGCATATACATTTTCACATTGCATGTACATTTATCCCTATATATTCCCCCCCTTAGGGTCATATCATATACATTTAACCTCATATATTACCCCCTTGGGTCATAACATAATGTCCTCATTCAAAACTATGTTTCCTCAAAGATTTGTAATTAAAGTATTCAAATGTGATGAAACCAAGAAATATGATTTTCTTATGTTCCTTCCTTATTCATTCCATTGATGATGATCCATCCACCTAAAATCATTTCTTTCCAGTCTTAATCCTTGTTGGCTAGTTGTTACATTATTTTATTTCTTTTCATTCCATGTATTGTTGTTGTAACTTCTCTAATTTGTGTTGGTTGTTGGTCTTTGATAATATCTTTTGGAAGTGTGGTTTTTTGTTTCCTTGTTCCATGAATATGACAAGTATTTTATCTTCTTCCTTGATAATGATAATATCGACCTACTTATCTTCCTTAAAATATTTTATGGTAATGAGGGTGTCTATATGGTTTCACATTTTGATGGCTTTCCTTCACTTTGTACATGTATTTCATCTATATTATTTTAAGAGACAATGGCATCCGGTATCCTCTTTGCATAGTATTTTATTACTCTAGTCTTGGAGACAATACCATCATATTTGGCATGTACATCCTCTACATGAAGTTTATCTTCTTCAAGTATATTCCGGTAACCTTATTGAGTATTTTCTTCTTTCTCCTTTTGAAGCTATAATTTTGATGTCCTTATTCAATTTTGAATTGCATTTCTGATTTTACCTCGTCAATATCTAGGGATTCCTCAACCTTCTTGCAAATTTCCTCTTCAATTATTTTGGTAGATTCTTCATCCAATATCCTTGTTTCTTCTTGATTTTGATAATTTTTCTTTTCTTATTTCAATCTTTTTACCTCATCTAGTAGATTTTTATGATGGTTTTGTAATCTACATATTCTTCATCTTTCTTTTACAATTATTCCCTTGACTCATCCTTTTCCCACTTCCATTTACTACTCATTCCTTGCTTTAATTTTTTAATTTGTTTAATAAGTTCTTCATTAAGGTATCCTATATTGGATAGCTCATCACCCTTCTTGATATGTTCTTTTGATTATTTTAAATCCTATTCAATTTTATACATGTCCTTCATATTGGTATCCTTGGTCCATTTATTTGCGAAGATATTTTAAAATTTTTCCCATGTCGAGAATGTTGTAGGGGATAGTTGGCTCTATCAACTAGACCCCCTAATTGAGTTGACTGTAGTAGTTAGTTAGGGAAGTCGGTCGAATAGGAATTTAGAGTCGACCAATGCGAGAGTTAATGTAACCGACCAATAACTATACACCACACACATACATATATATACATCAACATGTAATGGAAATACAAAGGTTGTTTTGGCTATATCTAATAAAATTATTGGATGGTTCTCCCACTATTGTGTATGTCTATCTTCATGCTTGTGTGTTTATATATATGATGCTATAACGTGTATTGATCTATGTGAGGATCTACTAGCAACTTCTTATAATTTCTTCGAGGCTACAACATTGGTTTTGTTTCCATTAGTTATGAACTCATGCATGCATTAAAGAAAAGAGAACATAGAGGTTAACTCTAACATAAATATGTGAATGGTGGGAGCGCAAAATTAGCAATTATATTAGATATTATGCATGACAAAATCAATTAAATTTAGCAAAATCTCACACACACTTCTATTCAGAAACACATGAGAGATTCTTGGAGGCTATACCAGAAGAAATGTATGAATAAATCACTCAGTCTACTACATAGACTCACTCTGGATGAGAGGTTGATGCACAAGATCATCAATGAAGGAAAAAAAATCTAAACGAGTGGTTTGAGAGGATTGCAAAAGAATATATTGAAGTTCAAGTGTTTGAAGATAGAGAATCCGTCCAAAGTATCAAGAGTAAATTCTATACTGAATTAGATAGTGGGTTTCTTTGTACCTTCCCCTCACTATTACATAAATTCCAACCATACAAGGGAGTCTGCGACATTGTCAAGTATCGAAATCCCCTAAAATATCCTCTTCCAAACTTCAATTTGTTAGAAAGGAAAGAATAGTGGGAATAATTTTTGGAATCTAGCTACAAAGACACAAAAGAATCTTGGGATTGCTTCTTAAAGAAATGAAATAAGTTAAAATGATAAATATCGTCGATTGTGAGTAAGTTGGGCTAATGTCGCGGGGGTTGGATGATCTGGGAGACAAGATAAGTTAAATTTCAATTTAAAAATGAAGTTGAAGCTAAAGTCAGACCACACCCAAGTCAAAAATCATGGGAGTCGAGAAAATGATAATTGAATCAAGTTAGAAATTTGCACATCGAATGATGATTCACAAACCCTCAGTTATAATTCAAAACATAAATTGGGATAAAATGAATAAGAAGCAACAAGATTTGTAGAATGAAAAGAATCCCATAAAATCTAATATAAAACCTACCTTGGTGCGAAAATTCACTGGAGTATCCCTTGTGATCACCCCGACGACTCTTGAGAGGAGTGAAGTATTATGCTTAATTATGTCATCTAATGGCCCCCAACAAGTGGATTATCAATTCAATATGGAAATCAACGATTCAAGACATGCAATCCAAATTTCTCCTATAATAAGTTCTAGTCCACGCCTTACAAAATTTCTCCAACAATGACTTCACATAGATACACAATCAACATAGGTGTGGTGTCGAACTGATAATAATGGCCAAATAAGAGATGTAGTATTAATCAAAGAAAAATAAAATAATTAGAATCGACCAGAAGACACAATTATTCATGTAAGAGATCTCGCAAACAACTCCCCTCTATCGAAATTGCATCTAGAAGATTTGAATTCAATGGATAGTGAAAGTGAACCGACACGACCATGTATAGGACAACTTGTTGAGTATATAGATAAATCTTTTCATATGAATAACTCAAGAATAAACAAAGAACAAATATAATTAGTAATAGAATATCTCCCGACTAAATAAAATTTATATATTATATCGACTGAGTCATATAGCTCAACCTCGACTCTAGAAAATAACACTACCTCCAGGTTGACTTCAACTAAATATCTTGCAATAATTCCATTTTTTAGAAATAAAACAACAATGGGTCTTAACCACATCCCTATTTACGAAGGTGACAAAGACCCCAAACACATTGGTTCATTTGTGAGAAATTATAGGATGTTGCAAATATAGTCGATGAAGATAAGAAAATGCTTCAATTTGGAGAAACACTTCCATCCAGGGCTCCTACCTAGTTTATGAATTTCACCGAAAATCAAACATGTACGAAGAAAGAAATAAAGGAGATTTCCTCTCATTATTTAAGACAAAATATATAAAAAATATGGAGGCACAAAAACATAAGGATATCAAGCAAAATCTAGGTGAAAGTGTGTGCGGATACGACAAAAGATTTAAGAATTTATTGAGTCAAATACCATACTTGATTGATGAAAAATTACTAGTACAATGGTATGTAGTGGGACTATTGCAAAAGTTCAAAGCTCCATTATGATGTATGACCTTTTGACATGTAAAGATATCCTGAAAATAGCTCAGAGGATTGGAATGAATGATGAAGGATCGATTAATTTATTAGGAGTTGAAAAGAGATTGGAAGACAAGATTATAGAACTACATCAAGCAATTAAAAATATATCACTCACTCGTAATGAATGTTGATGTACCATTTTCTATATCAAAGGTCACACTAAAGATTACTGTAAATTTAGCAAAGTCTTAGACCCGAGAGTCAGGAACATCCATATCAAACTTATTGCGACACCTATCAAGCCTCGACTAATCATGCAACCAAATATTGTCCACACAATCTAAGAATTGGACGTCCCAAGTAATGTCACATTTGTTAAGAGAATAATCATTCTAGCCAAGAGTGCCACCTGAACAGTAAGTATAGAACAAGTATCCACCTATTCTACCATACACAAGCAATCAACTAGGATTTCAACCAAGGAAACAATTATATAGGTCGAGGTTGAGCTGGATACCAAGGTCAAGGTAGAGGAGGACGAGGAATCTTTGGAAGATTACTTTTTTGAAGACGATACTGCTGCTTTAATTGGTAGAAATAAGATAACATCAATCCACAAAACCCGATAAAATATGGAACTGACTCAAAATTATGTGATATTTGCAAAGTAGGATATCACTCCTTAGAATATTGTCCTATTGTTCTAGAAACATTCATGACCAACAGAAATGTAAAACTCTTACATAAATTTCCAAAACAAGATATTTTGAATTCAAAAAATCTCCATGTCATCTCAAGATCAAGAGTGGGTAAAGATAATTACCTAGAGGCACCAAATCAACAAGGGAAGAAAGTTCCATATCCTAACCCCAACAAAGAAGAAATGATAATGCCAGAAGCACTGAACATGTTTAAAAATATCAACCAGGATAAATCAAATGAAGTACGATCAAGTATTTCAAACAATTCCATTGAGGAATTCCTACAACTACTAAACTAAAATAAATCCATAGGATGCCTTATCGATCTAATAACCATATTGAGAGAATATAAATAAAATCAAAGGCCATCAAAAAATGTAAGGAAGTTGTCTCAAGAAATATGTACAAATGACATTGATCCTCAAGTCGACCTAGAATTTTATGGTCACTTGATCAAATAAGTCAAGATCAGTTTTGGATCACAAGTGAACATACTTCCTAAATAAACATGGGTTCAACTTAGAAGACCCATGCTACAACCCACAATGAACTATTTAAAACAAACAGAGCAAAGGTTCATTGAACCAATTGGCACTCTCAAAATTTTCATCAATTCTATAATGGGAATTCTGACGATAGTCAACTTTGAAGTAATAAACTTGGTCGAAGGAATTCCTGCATATCCCATGCTATTCGGAATATCCAGGGGTCATAACATGAAAGCCACACTATATTTAGAAAGAGACTAGATCAAGCTAAAAGGAAGTGGAAGAAAAATCATAATTCCCCTAGAACCAAAAGAAGGAAAACCATGGGTTAGGATATGGGAAAATGACCAAAAAGTATGGCGACTATACCAAGTAATACATGAAAATAAAGGCAATGCTAAACCTCACATTGAAGGATAAATAATAGTCAGTTCCCCATTTTTGATAGCCTATAATTCAAAGACTAAAATGTACAACTGGCAGATGGAGAATTATGAAACTCAAGATAAATAATGTTGGTTGATAGAGGAAATACCTATAAAACGATCCAAAACATGCTTTTCAATTAATCCAGTCCCTATCATCACCAAATGAAAATTAAAACAAACACCAACATTAATAATGACTAATGAATACTCAATAACTCCCACACAGTTTAATGAACAAAGTTGTCCATCAACACATATCAACAAAGTCTCCAAATCAGTTGGAAAACAAGGAAGAATACAAATTCTAGTCAAGTCCTTTACTGGCTAAGAAGCCCGATGGTGGGAGATTGATACAAACTGACTTCAAACATGGAATATCGTCACAATATGTTTTTTGGAAAGATTCGGTGGAAAAAATATCTTTGCAAATATCAACATCTCAATGGTTAAGCCTAGTTTCAACCTTGTGACCAACATATAGAAGTGTGAGGAAGAATGGAAAAAAGAAGGCTATTGTGAAGAATGAGTATGGTCAAAAATGTTCCCAAATACACTAGATGATATACCTCACAAGTGGTATAAGATTGAACAAGAATCGGGGCATACATCCGACTGGAATGAGATCAAAATATTTTTTTTTAAAGACATTCAATTCAGAATAGAAGAGAAACGTCTGCAAGAAGCTATAAAGGAAATCAAGCGTTCTTTACAGAAACACAATTCTAAAGAAAGGAAGGAAAAATAAAACATCAGACAAAAAGAGATGTTAAGCAGGGCTAGTAAAAACTTAATAAAAACACTTAATAAGTTAGTTACCTTGGTTAGGTATAGAAAAAATGTTCGACAACTATTAGATATACCATCAACACAAAGAATCAAAGAATTCACCTGTGCAAAAATGGGAAGAGGACAGAGCCCCTTCCTAGTAATCAGAGTAGATACATGGAACATAAAAGAAAGTTCAATTCATGGATGACACCTATGACGTTATTTAAATAAGAACATTATTTGACGATCTTATCAGGATATCCATCACCCAATTGAAGATAAAACACACAAGTACAAATTTCGTCCATCAATCGAGCGGGGAAGGCATCAAGAAAGTGAACATAAAATAAACCACAAGCATGGATTCAAAAGACAAAATATTAATAGAATCGACCAAAGGATGGAAGGAAGCATGAAACAATTCTTCGATCAAATAACCCATACCTTCCAAATGGATCGACCCAACCAATCATTCTTGTCAAATACCGATCAAATCAAGTACACAGTGTGAGAAAATAAAACTAACAGAATTGGTATAATTAAATAGCACAAATACATCAATGATATTAATATTAGACACAAGAAGCTCATCCTTCATGCCATCATCACTGCATACATCACCTCACATGAAAAAATAGTTAATTTCGATACCAACATCGAGGTGGATGAATTAATATCCCCGCTGGTAGAATTAAAGTCTCCACTCTACCTATCGCCTATAAATGTAAACAAGGAATATGATTTATCTTCATTGTTGTTCTCACCCGATCATCCACAAAATCAAGTCCAAGAAAATAGAATTGCATAACCAATCCACGAACGAATCAAACCCAAAGAAATTGAAAACAATTTCACGATGAGGAGCCAAGCAACATAGCCTAAGGCCGACCCATGAGAAGAAAACAAGCTAGATAATATAGGTTAAATCAATCTCGAAGTACAAATGCCAAACATCAACACAACAAGAATTGAATAAAGTTATTGGTCATGACACTGGTAAAATTTCACTGCCCGGGGGATGGAAAAAGGATAATGGAAAGAATAAGAAAATCCTCACGAAAAAGAGAGAATCAAACATATCTTAGGCACACCAGAGGTTGGTGAATTTAATGGATGAAAATAAGAGGTTTCCAAGTATCTTATCATCCACTATCAATTTGGCTCCATATGGCTAAATTATCTAGTCAACATCATTGGAGGACTAATCTATAGAATAAATGGAATACCCCATGGAGGTGCATCTATACCTGAAAATACGAATACAAATGAATGTATTTAAATCCTCATAGGAGGGACAACAACCAAAAATTCAAAAGGAATCTTGATCAAGAAACTTATTGATCCTTGTGCCAAATGGATTTGCATTATAAATTCTCTGTTCTTTATAACAACATGTCAGGCATCAGAGGTAAATCTCACATTGCAGGAGCCAATTGGTCAAATATTGAATTCAGGGGCTTAGTTTGACTGGGCATAATTATTAGCCACATTGATAGAAAGTAATTGTCGAGACCGCAAATAAAATAGCAGGGCCAATCCATTTCCCTTCACTCTTAATTTGAATAGCCATGAGCCAAGTAGGGTTGGTCGGGGAAAACACATTCACAACAAAATGGAACCCAACCATGCATAATGATATTGTATTTACAATAGAAGCAATAAAATATTCAGATTCTCCCCCTTCCGAGATAATGTTCAAATTTTTGGTAGACCATGTAAATAATGTCCCCCACAAATGGCGAGTGGAGAAAAAGGTCTCTTAAGCCTTACCGCCAAGTTCTCACATCCAAGTAAGCCTCTACTACACTAAAAATTGATGTGGCATCAACATAGTACTAGCACCAACAGAGCTAGACTACCAGCCAACTAAACCTCAAATTTTTTAAGAGCTAGATAGGAAATTGGGGTATCAAACATAGACCCCACCAGAGGTACTATATGACAATTCTTATGTCATTCCACCACTAACTAATGGTGAATAGGAAGAAGAAAGGGAAGCAACTTTATACATTGCACTCTTTGTACAAAATCTCGACATTGTAGCCAATCCACGGAAAAACAAACTCCTACGACCAAGAAAGAGTACGAGAAAACAAGCAAGGGAAAGAAAATTATCCATTCTTCAACAATACTAGATGACATCAATATCATGTGGCATCAAAAATTCAAATCAGATACTACTTTGAATTTCAAAGACCCCTTACTCAAACAAAAAATATTTTTTTTCACAAATAGGATAGGTGAGAAGACTCAACAAAAAGAACAAGATCAAGATGTAACCCATAATATAATGAAGTTAAGCATTGGCCCTCAATTTCAAGAAATAATGGTTGTAGTAAATGAAAATAAGGTTGAAGAAAAGAATACAAAGGCGTCTCTTGAAAATAAAATGGAAATGAGGACATGGAGAAAATAGAGGATCATGGAGCAACAAGAATAGAGCATTGGTTGGTCAACACTAATCGCCAAATGTTACTAGAAACTAGTTCAACCCGACCTTGAAAAATAACCTGTAACGGCCACTCCATTACGACTAGGAAAGAAAAGCACAAAAGGTAATTTTTTTTTAAAGCATTAGGAAATTAATGTCAACACATAATTCATAGCAACACTTAATCAATGACATCATAATTAAAATGATTACAAGCGACTCATCATCGTAATCCATAACGATGCAACCAACGAATCAATCATAATTAGTAATGGCACATAATTGACACATCATCGCATTAGATAACAACACAAAATCAACAAGTATCATAAATGGCGATGGAAGATCAACTCATCAAATAAAGATAAAACATAGAAACTACCTGCCCAATCCTACCCTGCAAGGTTAGGACCTCCAAGACACATAAGCAATGCTCAAGCCCAGGATATATCCAATTCATTTTGACCATTTAGGGTCTCAGGGATGGCGACTGTTCTAAGGAATAGGGAGGTGTCTACATCCGACTAACACAATAATGTCCAAAACCAACTAGCTAAATCAACAACATCAACGATTAATCAATGGTGAAATAGTGTTCTAATAACCAATCACACATCACGTAAATTCCAAGGTGCAAGACAATTTAATTACTAAATCAATCATATAACGACACAAGTTAAGGAACACATGTAATCAACTTTATTTTTATGGTGCAGAAGAAAACATCTATTTTATATCAAGGCGCAAAATTAATCCGTAACTGAGTTCAAAGATAAATCAATATTATTTTTAAGGTGCAACAAATTATATTACAAACATACATCACATCATTCAATGGCGCAAGATTAATTATCAATTTAATTCAAGGCACAAAATAAATTTAGTCTATTAATTTCAGAGTGCAAGAATCTAGTTACTCATCCATTTATTTCCATGCGCAAAGTAATATAATCACATTAAATTCAGGGCGCGAGAGAATAATTACGAAGCAATCACACATGAACTTTAATTAAGGAACACAAGTAAATTTATTTACTAAACTAATCATGCATCATGACCATTTCAAGGTGCCAAGAGTAATCCACTTGTTTTAAAGGGGCGCAAAAGAAATTAAATACATAATCATGATTAACTCTTATGTACCTTTATCATATTATGAGTGTATTCAAATATATGTTTTTAAATTAATAATGAAATGCTAGTTTAATATCATTTAATTTATTTTGTGTTATCTAGTCTGACCTTCCATTGTAGTACTAGGATGTATGAGCACCTTATGACCTTAATTGTTTTTTTAAAAATGCACTACAATACATCAAATCTACTATAAAAACAACCTTTTAACAATAATATGTTAAACATAAAAGTGAAGTCCACTTATTTCCTTGAAACTCCACACAAAACTAGAGAAGTGAATCAGATTAAGTATTTTCAATAAATTTTAATATGTATGTTAAACAACATCACAATTATAGTTTGTTCTATAATTATCTCTCTGAATTTCACTAATCACATGTCGTTAAATATATTTCCCATCACTCTATTATCAAAATTTTCTTAGATGACACAGTGGCATTAAAGACACACTTCCCCTATTGGACTTTTCCAATTTGCAAAACGACAGAGCTTATATAATTCGTGTATGAAATAATACACATAAGCATAGGATAAAAAGGGATTTGGACATGGTGCATTTCCTCAAGAACACATTAAGAGAGCATACATTCGATCATATTGATAGTGGTTTAGGTGGGTGCGAAGGAAACTATTGGGAATGGGGTAGGTAAGTACAAAAACAACAACAATAATATTCAGTCTTAAGATGGATGCATGTAATAATTGTAGTGATGACATTATCCATTGTTTGCTAAGCTATTAGAATGCAAAAAGCGCTGAGAAAAATATCAACATTAGGAAAAACACAAAGACGAAATTGATGCAAAACGAAGAGACATTAAATCACAAGAAAAGCGTAGAGATAATTAAGAGAAATTGCCAGGGCGAATTTCTCACTGATGGGAGAATTTTTTGGGGGAAACACAGAGATTAATTCATAAGAAAAACACATAGATAATTAAGAGAAATCACCAAGGAGAAATTCTCACTGTACTGGGAGAAATTTTTGAGGCAACAGAAAGATTAATCAAAAGAAAACACAAAGAGAATTAAGACAAATTGCCAGGGTGAATTTCTCACTGTGCTGGGAGAAAATTATTGGCAAGACGTTGAGTTGAATCAAGGAGAAAAAATACTTGAGAGAACAATGTTTCTAGGAAAAAATTATTCGAAACATGCTGAGTTGAATCAAGGTGAAAAAATCCTTGAGAGAACATTGTTGTTGGGCGAAAATTCTTGGCAACATGCTGAGTTGAATCAATGGGGGAAATGCCTTGAGAGAACAGTTCTACTGGGAGACCTTCAAATGAATAATAGAGATATGAATCAAGGACAAAAACATCAGGGGATGCTCAATAATTCGCCTGAAAGAAATACAACGTAGGTGAGCAAATGAGGGTGCTAAGAAATTCACTCAAGGGAAACAAAACACATGTAAGAGAATGGAGAAGATCATGTTGCAAAGTCACTAAGGTTCTACTGTGGTAAAAACACAGAGAGAATCGAAGGTAAATAAACTCCATGGGGTTCGTAAGAATGGGAGAAATGTACACATCAAAACATAAAGGGTTTTCTAAGAGAAATGCAGAGTAGAAGCGCCAGGGGCATGGCTATGTTTTTCAAAAAAAGCTGAGGTTTCATAGTAAAAAAAATTGCAACCATAACAAGAGTCTCATACGAACTAAGACTCAACATATAATAGGAAAATAACAAATTTTAGATCGCTCCTAGTGATCTATACATCAATTTATATTTTAATAAGAAACTGTAGATGTTAAGGTTATAATATACAATCATCATATCACCAAGAACGCATGATTTTTATAAACATTCAGACCCAAACTCTATTAACATCAATATTCAAATCTAGAAGAGTACATTTATTTTCGTTAACATATAAATAATTAAATATATAATACCATGACCAGAAAATAGTGCCAGTGGATTTGCATGTCCATTTGGAAACCAACGCCTATCCTTTCTAAGATTGTGCCTCGTCAATCCTCCTTTGTCTACTTTCTAATCACCGATACTTCACCAGTACCTCCCATCCAACGCTAGGGGTATTATTCTTCCCCATGAGCCACCCAAGTCATAAAGGGGCCACACACACACAACCAGAATCCTCTAGCCCTCATCTCTCCTCGCAAGGTAGAGCCACCACTCTCTCTCTCTCTCTCTCTCAAACTAGGTATCCCAACTCTCACAAGTAAAACAAGTCTGAATTTCTGCAGCATAATCTTATTCATAACCAGTCTGATCCATTCCTCCTCTTAGCCATTTGTTTTATAGAATTTCCTTAGTGACAACTTTCCATTTGCACATTTAATTTGTTTTTTAAAAATTAATTAGGAATTATTCCCCCCATACACTTGTCACCCATTCCCTTAGTTGTACAAGTAAATCCATAATTTAATTTAATTAAAATTCAATATCCCTCACCCAACCTAAAAGCGCTCCTAAAATCACTCCTAGTTTTCCCTTTGTTCTCTTTATTTCCAATTAATGGATGACGCCTTTCTAAAGCTAAGTTGAGTTAAATAGGAAACATATCCTAGTTAGACTATTGTTAACTAGACTCTAGATTCCTTTCTATGCATACCCTTTCCTTTATCTTTTTTCCAATTTTACCTTAAATTCCAATTTAGTAATTACTTGCACAATGTGTATTAAATCACTCTTTAGATTTATTTTATTTTAATTGATTTCTTAAATTGATTTATTTCATCCCCTAATTATTTAATTTATAAAATTAGTTTTTTTCCTCTCATTAACTTAGACTTAGGATTAGTTAAATTTTTATTTGCAAAATCTTAGACCATTAGGGATTATGATTAATAGAATCAATCTTTAATTAATTAATTAATTCGACAGTGCTCAAGATTTTAAAAGGTTTAACATTCAATCAAAGTTTTCTAGGCCACCTAGATTCATTTAATCACCTTTTTCAATACTACGATGTGCCCTTCAAGACACACTCTGTGCTCCAAGGGTGCCACTTGACTTTGATTCAAATTTTAATTATGCGATGTGCCCTTCAAGACACACTCTGTGCTCTAAGGGTGCCACTCGCCTTTGACTGTTTTTGGTATTTTTCCAACCCCTGGAGTCAACACTCCCTTCAGGTGACCTTGTGAGAGACTAAGGGCTTCTAAGGAATAAGGACCCTGCCTTATTGTGTTCCCCTTAGAGTCTTCGTGAGCGATTGTGTCAGTCTTCCCTCACGACATCGTGGATCTCTCGAACTAGGTAATCATTAACCTACAATTCCAGCCATGGAGGGAATGCTAGTAGGTTGTGCTAGGAATGCTACCACACCTCTCCCTTAATATCTAATTGTTTTGCATGGCCCCTTTACTCCTTATGTGAGTCATATTAGCAAGAAATCATTAGCTTGCATCCATCAACAAAACACTGTCAATGATCCATAAACAACATCATAATATACTCGATCATATGTCATATATGCATAAATGAAATACTCAAACCAATACAATCCACTCCCCGACTCAATCTGGAGTCCAAGGAGGTCCATTGATGCCATCAACATCCTCAATATGTCAAGTTCTATGCACACTCAAGGGAAACTCGTCAATATAATATGTCAATACATAGATATTAAATAACATAGCATCATAATCCATCAAAATCATCATAAGATTCCATATGAGAAATAGAGAACCATACTAAAACTAGCTCACTTGCACACAAGTGTTCTCAAAGAATAAGTCAATAACATGTGCTCGAAAGAGAGGGATGTTACATACACCCCCTCTTGTTTTAAGCTTCGTCCCAAAGTTTCACAGTATATAAATGGAATAAATAAAGCATCTGACAAGATCTAAATTTATAACTATCAAATACATATGCAAATTGTTGGTGCATATTTTATGCGTCCTCCCAGATAGTCGAGTGTGGAATATAATTGTCCCATTGGACCTTGACCTGATCAACTATTCAACACCGTAGCTTTCGAATGCGATGGTCTAGAATGTAGATTGGATCCACCATGAGTACACCCTTGTCTGACACCTGCAAGGAACTCATGTCAATCACATGTGTAGGATCACTAACATAATTTCTCAAAACAGATACATGAAAAACATCGTGCATATGCCTCAAAGAATTAGGAAAGGCTAGTCGATAAACCACGTTCCCCTTCCTTTACACAAATTCGAAGGGTCCCACAAACTTAGGAGAGATTTTAACACCCTTTTCAAACTTGATCAAACTCTTGTTCAGTTTTACCCATAAGAAAACTTGATCGCCAACTTCATAATTACGGTCAATATGATGCGTATCGACACTTCTTTAATCCTTTGTCTTATCGTTTTCATTTTCATTTTCTCTTCCATTTCTTGGATCGCTTCTAGTCCTACCAGGACCCTATCCTCAAGTTGATCCTAGCTCAGAGGCATTCGACACGGTTTTTTGTAAAGGAACTAAAATGGTGCCATCTTAATGGTGCTTTGATAGATGTTTTTGTACACAAAATATACCAATGGAAAGAACTCTTCCTGACACTTATGTTGATCCATCACGTACATACATAACATATCTTCCAATATTTGGTTGATTCTTTCTATCTTCTTTACTGTCTCTGGGTTATACATTGTACTAAGGTTAAGTTGGGTTCCCAAGGCCTTTTGAAAAATAGTCCAAAATCATCATGTAAACATCGATCCTTGATCAGATATGATCCTTTTAGGAACACCATGCCATCTCACAATATTGTTGATAAAAATTGTAGATTTGTTCGATGTCTGATAAGTCATATGGATAGGAATAAAATGGGCACTCTTCGTCAGAGTGTCAACTACCATGAAAATTGAGTCGTGCCTCATTTTTGTCAGCGAAAATCCCACAATAAAGTTGTTGGCACATGGGAAGACCCAGGGTTCAATACTTCAATAACATACCAACAAAACCCTAACTACCGGCCCTTTCGACAACACTTGCGAAGTAGGTGAAGTCTCACCCGAGGTAAAGGCAGGGGGTGTTACAGGACTCAGGTGTCTATAACTAAGCTAGGACATAGATATGTGATTAAAACACTTTTCAGGGTACTTAGGAACAACATATATTAATTCATTAGCTTTATTTACATCGCATATCAAATCCTAAGTACAGTTCGACGCAGTAATAATGACAAAATACACGTCACACTTAGCATCATAAGTTATATCTAACACATTCAACATATACAAAACATTAAACATTGTTACATATATCTATCATTCATAACATTCAAGGCACTAAGAAGATTCACAACATAAACATTATTGCACAAAGAAAACCATCAACACAAGATTTACGTGGTTCACCCCAGTGTGGGGCTACGTCCACCAATGACTTCTTCTTCTTTATTAGTCTTCAATATCTTACATCCATCTGTTATTGTGCACTAAGCGATAGAGACAAGATTCGCACTAGAAATGTGATTTGCGTACTAAGCACCAGATCCACCTTCACAAAATTAGGTCAAGGCACAGAGAAAACTCCTCTATTATGCACAAAGCCTTACATACACAGTCTGTTGCACAAAGCAACTCAAAACTACTTTCCTCTTGCAATTATCTACTTACACTGCTACTTATAGATTACATTCCTTCTTATTTATACTTTTACATCCCTTACAAAAAGGCCTAAACATGGGTAAACCCATGGGCCAACATCCCCTAAACCCTAATACCCAATGTTTCCTCAAAACTTGGTCGAGGGCCAACAGGCCCGCAACGCTCATCTTTGACTCGTCCCGAGTCACTCAGATCTGGGAAACGCTGCTTCAAAGGCCTCAAGCTTAGATTGAGTTGCTTCGACTTGCTACTTCACCTGAGCTTCCTGTTAAGTGAACTCCTGGATCATTTGCGATGTGACAAGCACTTCCAAGCATTGTTTCACTATCACAACCACTTCGTCCAATTGCAAACCTTGTCCCTTGATCTCTTCAAACACTGCTCAGGATTCATCCTGCACTAGTTGTAGCCTCTGGGTGACTTCCATTGCTCTGTCCTAGATTGCAGTAATTTGTTGTTGGACCGCACCCTGTTTTTTTGATCTCTTCATTCTATCGACTGCAATGACCAACTTCATCTACACTTGAACTGTCAGTGCCTGTTGTTGCACCTCCTATAGTTGTGCTTCCAACTTCCTAAGTTTTGGTTCTTCCATGAGGCGTTTGTATGTATGTGCACTTTTTTTGCTTAGTTTCTTGCATTATGAGGTGAGGACTCTGATCCTTTCCATTGTTCTCTTAGTGGCTTCCTGCCTCTGATCGCATACTTCTTGCGGAGTGCTTGGAAATTCTTGGATCTCCAACTCCACTACCCTTGCTCAAAGCTATTGGATTTCCTCAGCGAGCTTCATCAC
Organism: Picea glauca; assembly: GCA_000966675.3. NCBI lineage: Eukaryota > Viridiplantae > Streptophyta > Pinopsida > Pinales > Pinaceae > Picea > Picea glauca. Next base: position 612,174 of record JZKD02S1907298.1, on the reverse strand, counting down.
TTGAATCTCGACTGCCTCATGTTTCTATTGTGCCAAGCCTGGCACAAAGCGAAGTTATTTTTTCACCACTTCTTTGACTCCAGTCTGCTCTTCAAGAAACTGGTCCTTTTCCCTCTATATCTTTACTTTGTCTTCCTCGAGCATCACCCATAACTCATCTTTCTCATTTTCATACGTGATTACACAGTACTGTGAAACTTGCAGTTGCTCCAAGATCTCCTCCTTTTCTTTCTTTAGGGCTTCTGTGGCCTATTCCTTTTCTTCTTGGACTCGTTGAAGTCGAGCCTCTGTTTCATCTGCAAGTCTTCAAAGTTGGGCTATATCATCCCCAACTGTGAAATCTCCGACAAGTAAGGTGTAGTAGGTACTGTGCGGCTCAATTGAATGGCTCATTGTATTTCCTTCAGTTCCTTCTCAAATCTTACCTACAACTCTTCTTGCTTCGCGCCATATCTCTGTAATAGGTCCTTGGACACATCCAACATTTCTCTATAGAATAGACTGATGTCATCCTCCATGAGTGTGGACTCCATCTGGGGCTTACTGGCACAGGTCTTGTTTCTTGCTAAGGGTTTCTGCGAAGAAACCTTCCTCTTCTTTGATTTTTCTATCTTGGAAGGGGGATCCTTCGGCGGTGTAGTTTAGCCTTCTCCTTTCTTTTCTCCTCCTTCCCCTCCTAATTCTTGATTTACTTCATCTCCTCCTTCTCCTGTGGGTGATCCAAGTCTACTTTATTCTGAGGCACTGTCCTCTTCATCAGTCTCTATGTTTCGAACTTTCTCCTTTTTCTTTTTCTTCTTCTCACTTGTCTGTCCTACATGCTCAAACCAGATGATCAATGGGCTTCCAATGACATCAGGGTCAGAGAGTTCTGCATCATCAACTGGTACCAGGAACTCCACTGGCCACTCTTTCGATATATGTTCCATGTCTTCTCAGGTCAGATTATAATAGGACTATAACTCTTCCTTACTCTTGTCTCTGCACGCAGTGATATAAATAAAGTGTGGATCTGCGCAGAACTTAGCTAGTGGTCTATACTGGTGCATAGTATGTGGTGTCATGCATGGGAATGTCTCTATGGAAACCTTTCATTTTTTATATTAGGGATGGAACACTGCATTCTAATTCCATTTCTTCGACATATCGTTTGTATACCATAAGGTAGAAAATCTAGCTGCTAGTGGCTCTGATGGTTCAATTTCTAAAAAAGATTCTTCCTCCATCATTTTCCAAGCGAAAAATGTGATCAATAGAAGAAACCAACTGAAATGGAACTCATATCCTTGATCCTACACTTTTCTATAGTGTTTCTTGAGCTCGTTGATGAGGTATCTCACCCATTTAATTTTCATCCCCTCCACGCATTTTCCTTCTAGGTCCACCACGAACCCAGTGACCTGCATGGGACAGTTCTTTCTGATGATATTTCTAGCTATGAGTTGGCAAGCTAGGCCCACTACACCATCCTGTATGGAGGCTACCTTGTAGCCTCACTTTGCCTTTTCAAATTCATTGTATGCCTCCTTAATGCACTATGTCAGGGAGTAATCCGAGGTCTTCCCTGGGTAGAACTGTTAAGGTTCGGGTCCCTACATGCTCATTCATGTGATCAGGTGGATCAATGTCAGATCCACAGAAATGTGCCTATCAAGCCACAAATATCCTCCATGATAGCATGACAAGAGGAGTTTAACACAAGCGTTAACCTCTTGATGTGGACCAAAATGTGGAATCTTCATTACGTTCAGTATCATGGACTGCATGAGCTCCTTAATCCAAGGTTGGGAGATTATGTGAGGCTTCTTCACAGTGATCTTCATCAAATATCTATGGGGCGTGAGCATCACGTAGTTCTTTTTGTCTCCAAGGTTAAAGTCATTCTTCTTCAATGCTAGGATTTGTCCTAATTGGGTTCCAACTACGCGTATTCCCTTAGAATGTACGCGGTGATCAATGTGTATCGAAGTACCATGGGATGTTGTCATGGTTAACCTCTCCATCCAAAGGCAAGATGTAATCAGGTAAGATCGACAGGATCTGCTTCGCATTAGCCATATCGTCGCAATGCTTAGTTCACTTCTCAGTCATGGGGTTGACATGTTTCGAATGTTGTCTGTCAAAGGGGAAGCCTGCATTCCCCTGGTCGACGATTCTTGTACTCCATTAGACATAGCTTTTTTAGCCATAAACTTCTTCGACAAATTTCTCTATCTCAGTGCGCTCGAATGACATTCTCACTGTTAACAAATAAGTCAAGGTAGGTGAATGGATAATGGGGTAAACAAGAGATGGAAAAGACTGATAGCACAACCTGACACACACAATCACTTCATTTATTGTCTCAGATAATCACGTGTAGAAAAAATTGGTCCTGGTGCAGCGTTTGATGGGTTAAGTAAGCAAGTGTCATAACAGATTCCTCCAATGGACAAGAATGCCTCAATCAATGAAAATTCATCTGTTATGACGCGGTCTCAACGTCTAGTGGCGATATATCCGCCCATTAATGTGATTCATTGTCATTATAGAGCGTCTTTCTAATGGTCGGGGCACGTCCAATGGTCATATAGCTTCTCTAGGGCGAAGTCCCATTCTGCACGGTTTTGCTATTCCGATGAGTTTCAAATCCTACAAACTTGTCTCCTGTGAAGTTCCAATCTATGAAATCTTCCATATGTTCTCTGTAACTTCTTGTAGATTTTCCAACTTAGCCTTATCCTTACTGAGCTTTCTTTCCTTCTTTCCTATGATATGAGTCTCTCTAATTGTTTCTGGATTTCTCTTTCCATTCTTATTATTATCTTCTCTTAGTGAAGTGACTTCGCATTGCTGATGTGCTCTCAAAGGGTTCGAAGTTAATATCCCTTCTCTTACTATTTCCTGGGTGGATATACTTCTTTCTTGTATGGATAGGTCCTTCAAACCTTCTTGTGTTCTTTCAACCTCGATAGCTAATTATCTAGTCTTATGTTTCTTCAACTCAACTTCTCATTCTTCTATCAATCGATCTATTTTTCTAGCTATGAAATCCCTTAGTTCTTGCTTTTTCTTTTCTGTAGCTTCTTCCTCTAATTTCCTTCTGATCTGATCTTTCTCAATCCAACTCTTACCTACAAAGAGGGGGAAAGGGGCGTTGTTCTCAACAAGCTTATTGACTTCAAATTCCTCTTTAGTCGATGTTCCATGAACAATAACAGGTACATTAGTAACTCTTCCACATAGCGTTATCAACTTTCCTTTAAACAAGCCTATTCTTCAAAATGAAGGTACCACAATAGGATTTCCCAATATTTCTCTCCTATTCTTGTATCTATGCATTGTTTTTCTTTCAAGATCTTTGATAAACTGACATTTTTGTGATCAGTCATTGCTTCTTTTAACTGTACTGACATAGTCTGAGATTTCTATGATTCTTTTTCTTGATGATTCTTTAACATTCTCTTATTCTCTTGATAGTTTTCTTGTCTCATATTCATCCTTTCAACTTTAGCAATCATTCTTGGACAATACTCAACTTCATGACCAACAGTTTTATAGCAAAGACAAATACAACCTATACCAGGGAATTCCTTAGAAATATGTCCCGGTCTTATGCAGTTATAACATAATGTCAATCCCCTCTTTCTCTTGTAAGTTCCCCAACTTCTCCTATACTGTGCACTAGGATCACAGTGTTGGACCTGCAATATGCAAAATTTCTTTCTAGGTTCCTGCATCCACTCATTAGTCCAAAATTTCTTTCTATGCATAGGAATAACATGTATTTCTCTATTTCTATCAAATTTATTCAAATCAACTCTTTCTTCTAACTGTGCCCTAGCTTTTAGACTAGAACAAAATCTATCAAACATACCTAGATTCATGCTTTCGAAAAAAAATAATTCACTTATCTTACTCTATCGAAGCACAAAGATTTACCTATTTCAAGATCTTACCTCTTTTCTTTAGATCAGGTTTCTTTCTTAGCACAAAGATTCACAAGGCAAGTAGAGCATTGTGCACTACAACAACAGATCTACGGACAAATATTATCTTTCTTCACTTTAGTTCCCAACAATTACAGTTTCAGGTCTCGACAACGGAACCATTTATTGGCACAGGGGCAGACCCAAGGTTCAATGCTTCAACAACAAAACAAAAAAACCCTAACTAATGACCCTTTCGGAAACACCTGCAAAGAAGGAGGAGTCTCAACCGAGGTAGAGGCAGGGGGGTTTATAGGACTCAGGTGTCTATAACCAAAATAGGACACAGATATGTGATTACAACACTTCGCAGGGTACTTAGGAACAACGTATATTAATTCATTAGCTTTATTCAGATCACAGATCAAACCCTAAGTATAGTTCAGCGCAGTAATAATGACAAAATACACATCGCACTTAGCATCATAATTCAAATTTAACACATTCAACATATACAAAGCCTTAAACATTCATGCATTTATCTATCATTCATAACATTCAAGGTACTGAGCAGATTCATAGCATAAACATTATAGCACAAAGAAACCCATCAACACAAGATTTACGTGGTTCACCGCAGTGTGAGGCTATGTCCACCAATGAATTATTCTTCTTTACTAGTCTTCAATATCTTACATTCATCCACTCCTGTGCACTAAGCCACAGATCCAAGATTCACACTGGACAGGTGATTTACGTACTAAGCACCAGATCCACCTTTCGAAAATCAGGTCAAGGCACAGAGCCAAATCCTCTATTATGCACAAAGCCTTACATACACAGTTTGTTGCACAAAGTAAATCAGAACTACTTGCCTCTTGCACTTAGCTACTTACACCGCTACTTCTACATCGCATTCCTTCGTATTTATACTTTTACATCGCTTACAAAAAGGCCTAAACATCGGTAAACCCATGGGACGACATCCCCTAAACCCTAATACCCAATACCCTAGTGAACCCCATGTTGGGTCCACAAAACAAGTGAGGTGCCACGATCTCAGCTCAGCCTGGGTGCTCCATCTTCGACGAACCTGTCGAAGTCCAAAAGTGGTAAAACCCGACCAATGTTTCCTCAAAACTTGGTCGAGGGCCAACAAAATTCCATCGAATTGACTTCCCATTTAGATTCTAGAATAGCGTGTGGATGTTGTAATCCTACCATATTTCTATGTTCATCCTTCAATTGCTGACATTTTAGACACCTCCCCACGTAGATAACTATGTCTTCCTTCATTCCCTTCTAGACGAATAAGGTGTTAAGGTTTTCCCTCATCTTTGTGACTCTTGGATGAGCCATGTACACTGCTCTATGAGATTCTTTTAATATCAAACTTCTCAAATCATCATTAGGAGGTTTGTAAATTAGATTATTATACCTCATCAATCTGTCGTTGTCCAAAGTTAATCCTTCAAATTTTGGTACCAACATGGTGTCTTGTCTGATATTTTCCTTAACCTATTTATACCATTCATCATCACATTGTATAGTTAGAATATTTTCTCAAAGATTCATCTGAAGAGTTATCATCGAGAATATGCATGGTCTCTAACTCAACACATCTTCCACTCTGTTCATTGTTTCTTTTATGTAGGTAATCTCAAAATTGTAGTCGCTAAGTAGTTCTAACCAATGCCTTTGCCATGTGTTCAAGTCACTTTGCGTAAAAATGTGCTGCAAACCATAGTGGTTTGTCTTTAGTTAGAATTTGTTTCCAATTATGTAGTGTCTCCACACTCTAAGGGCATAAACAATGGCCAATAACTCCAAATCATGCATTGCATAGTTCTCCTCATGCTTCCTTAATTTCCTTGAGATGTAAGAAATCACTCGACCATCTTGCATCAAGAATTCGCCTAAGCTTTCCCTGGATGCATTTGTGCATACTAAGAAGTCCTCATCCATGTCAGGGAATTTTAGTATCAACATTGTCATCAACATCTCCTTGAGCCTTCGAAATGCTTCTGCGCATTTCTAGATCCATAAAAACTTCTTATTTTTATTCTGCAATTACGTAATCATATTTTCTATCTTCCAAAAACCTTGGACGAACCGTCTATAATATCTTTCTAAATCGATGAAGTTACGTACTTCTGGTACATTCATCGGGTTAGGCCATTCCATAATATCCTCTACCTTCGTTGGATCCAAAGCAATGCCTTCACCGGAGATAACATACCCCAAATAGTGAATCCTCGATTGATAAAAAGATAATTTTGATAGTTTCCCGTATAAATTGTTCTCTTCTAAACATTGTAGTACCAAGCACAAATGTTCAACATTTTCTTCTGTCATCCGAGAACATATCAATATGTCATGAATGAATACTTGAAAAAACTTTTCCAAGTATTCACAGAACACCCCATTCATCAATATCATGAATAACCCTTCCCGCAGAGGTGTAGACCGATTGGCATGTGCCGTGTAAATTGAATAAATTGTGTAAAGGAGGTCTCAAGTTCATTTCTCACCCTGCTTTATCTATGTTCCATGCTTGCGGGATGTGTGGTGCACCTGGGGGTATATGGGTAGCATATGGGTATCGATCATGTGTCATGGGAGTATGAGAACTGCGAGTTTTTGATTCCCCCAGTATAATATATATATATATATATATATATATCATGAATACCCCTTGGGCGTTTGGCAGTCCAAACGGTAAAACGATAAACTCGTAATGTCTGAACCTTGTCTTGAATGTGCTCTTAGGAATGTATTCCTCTTTGATATGTAGCTGGTGATATCCTGATCTCAGGTCGATATTTGAAAACATCATCATTCCCTTCACTTGGTCAAACAAATCGTCTATTCTTGGCAAAGAATACTCGTTCTTGATCGTTTCCTTGTTCAATTGACGGTAGTCAATAGAGAGTCTCCACGACCCATCCTTCTTCCGTATGAAAATATATGATGCACGCCAAGATGACACACTTGGACATATAAGTCCTAGGTCTAACAACTCTTTTAGTTTCATTTTCAACTCCTATAACTCAAGCATTGACATCTGATAAGGATTTCTTTTTATCGGTTCGGTTCCAGGTTTTAAGTCGATGGTAAATTCTAGCTCTCTTTTGGGTGACAAACTTGGTAACTCTTTTGGGAATAAGTCTGCAAACTCTCATACTACCAGAAGATTTTATAATCCTTTTGCCACACCCATGTCATTCAATGCTAATATTGCATATAGCTTGAATCCTTTGCACACGCTCTTCTATAGTTGTAGTGAAGGAATGAACCTTAAGGAAACTCCCTCATTTCTGCCTACCATCACTCATTTATGTCCCTCATCATCGTTCAAACTCAATCATTTCATCTTACAGTTTAGTATCACATCATGTGATTCCAACCAGTCCATATTGATCACGAAGTCATAATATACTAAGTTCGTGATGTACAATATGTCCTTTGTTACAAAATCTCCAGGTTAAGGATATAATCCGTAACCTTTCCTCAAACCATCTGCTTGGCACCCAAAGCCATTTCCACATAGCTAAACTCATCATGTTCGACTTACTTTACCTTAATTATTTTTAGCACTGCACCCAAAATAAATCTCTTTGTAGCACTGGGATCTATCAAAATATTAAAGGTCTGGTCAGCAATGGTACCTGAAGTCTTGAGCATAGTATACTGGTGCTCTTCTTGACAATTATTCACCGCTGCATCAATCTGATGGGCCTTTACCAAATCTCCTATTGTAGTGTGTTCGATTAAATTGACTGCTCTATCCCTCTCAATCAGACAGTCACACAGGTAATGTGGCTCTCCACATGTCTAGAATCCAGTCTTCGGTCCAGTACTCCTAGTCCTCAAACTAGAAGTTGTTGGCCCACCAGCTTGAAACCCTGTTTTGTTCTGTTGAACATGAAGAAACTATTGCTACTGCGGACGATGTTGTTACTTATGCTATGGTCCTTTGTAGGGAGTCCTCTGCTAAGGATCCGATCACCTTGGTTTCCTGAACATGGATCCTCTCGGAGTACCTCAATACCCTGATGAATGTATAGCTTGCGTCTTATGTTGTTGCACACCAGATGTCACATGTCCTGTTGGTCTCGCAAGATTCCTTCCCTGACCCACATTGATCATCTCTTCCTCATCTATGAGGGCCTTTTGGACTTCATCGTGCAACATCTAAGGCATCAGGTTCCTCACTTTCACACAAATGCTAGAGTTAAGGCCAAACACAAACTTGTTGACCTTGAACTTCTCGGTCTTCATATGTGGAATACCTAAGAAGCTCCATGAATCAGGCATCATACTCAAGAACCGTATGATCACCCTGTCGTAAGGCATTGAACTCATTGAGCTGAAGCTCAATGAATTTCTCTGACAAATACCTCTCCCAGAACCACTCCTTGAACAGTTCCCATGACATATCTTTGACGACCATGTTCAATTATCGCATGAGATTCTTCCATCATAGAAGAGTGATCCCCTTCAACTAAAATATTGCCATGCAAAATTTCATGTTTTGGTGTAGTCGTGAAGTGCGAAGCACATATCCATGTTCTCCAACCATGCCTCAGCGGCTGTGCCATCCATGGAACCCATGAAATCAGGAAAATTAACCTTCTCGAGTTCTCTGTGAATGATTCCAATACCATATGGGGTGCGTTGTGGACCCTTAGGGGGTACATCTTCCCTATACTCATCTCTATCTAGATGGTTAAGCAAGTCCTCTGAAATCCTTTGATGGGACATCATCAACCAAACCACATCACCCACAACAATCTTCTCATGTCCAATAACCTTCTCTTCTTCTTGGGGGTTGGACCCCTATGTCATGGATGCTATCTAAGGCATCACACCTCCTCCCCTAGCACCATGTTGTCTTCCTCCATGACATCCTCTTACCATGATTACCTGCAAGGACACAATTCAATTTAATTAGTGATAAATTATTAATCAAGTGTTTAGTACAGTGGAAGGCGTAATGATCCCAAGTCACGAGGTTGAACCCTCTTTGATACCATATGTAACGACCCCTCCATTATGACTAGGAAAGCAAAGAACAAAAGGTAATTTTTTTTAAAGCATTAGGAAATTAATGTCAACACCTAATTCATAGTAGTGCCTGAGCAATGGCATCATAATTAAAAGCATTACAAGTGACTCATTGTACTAATCCATAATGATGTAAGCAATGCATCAATCATAATTAGTAATGGCACATAATTAACACATCATCGAAAAAAATAAACAAGTATCATAAATGGAAACTCAAGATAAACCATCACATAAAGATAACAGAGAGAAAATACTCGCTCCTACGCTGCAAGGTTAGGACCTCCAAGACACATAAGCAACACTCAAGCCCAAGATTCATCTGATTGATTTTGACCATTTAAGGTCTCAGGACTAGTGACTATTCTGAGAAACAAGGAGATGTCTACATCCCACTAACACAATAAAGTCCAAAACCAACTACCTAAATCAATAACATCAACAATTAATCAATGGTGTAATAATGTTCTAATAACCAATCACACATAACGTAAATTCCAAGGCCCAAGACAACTTAATTACTAAATCAATCACACAACGACACAAGTTAAGGTGCAAGTGTAATCAAATTTATTTTTATGGCGCAGAAGCAAACATCTATTTTAATTCAAGGCGCTTAATTAATCCGTAACTAAATTCAACAATAAATCAATATTATTTTCAAGGTGAAACAAATTCTATTACAAATGTACATCACATCATTCAATGGTGCAAGAGAAATTATCAATTTAATTCAAGGTGCAAAAGAAATCCAATCTATTAATTTCAGAGCGCAAGAATCTAGTTACTCATCCATTTATTTCCATGCACAAAGTAATATAATCACATTAAATTCAGGGTGTAAGAGAATAATTATGAAGCAATCACGTGTCAACTTTAATTAAGGTGTACAAGTAAATTTGTTTACTAAACTAATCATCCATCACCATTATTTCGAGGTGCAAGAGTAATCCAATTGTTTTAAAGGGGCTCAAAAGAAAATAAATACATAATCATGATTATCTCTTATGTACCTTTATCATATTGTGAGTTTATTAAACATATGTTTTTAAATTAAAAATGAAATGCTAATTTAATGTCATTTAATATTTTTTGTTATCTAGTTCGACCTTCCATCGTAGTACTAGGATCTATGAGCACCTTATGACCTTCAATTTGTTTTTAACAATGCAATACAATACATCAAATCTACTATAAAAACAACCTTTTAACAATATGATGTTAACCATAAAAATGATGTCCACTTATTTCTTTGAAACTCCATAGAAAACTAGAGAAGTGAATTAGATTAAGTATTGTCAATAAATTTTAATATGTATGTTAAACAACATCACAATTATAGTTTTTTCTACAATTATATTTCTGAATTTCACTAATCACACATCGTTAAATCTATTTCCTATCACTCTATTATCAAAATTTTCTTATATGACACGGTTACATTAAAGACACACTTCCCCTAATGGCCTTTTCCAATTTGCAAAATGACAGAGTTTATATAATTCTTGTACAAAATAATACACATAAGCATAGGAGAACAAGGGAATTGTACCTGTTGCATTTCCTCAAAAACACATTAAGAGAACATACATTTGATCATATTTATAGTCGTTTAGGTGGGTGCCAAGAAAACTATTGGGAATGAGATAGGTAAGTACAAAAACAACAATAATAATATCCAGTCTTAAGATGGATGCATGGAATAATTGTAGTGATGTTCAATTATCCACTATTTGGTAAGGTATTAGAATGAAAAAAGCACCGAGACAAATCCCATCATTAGGAAAAACGTAGAGGCAAAATTGATGCAAAAAACAAAGACATTAAATCACAAAAAATGCACAGAGAAAGTTAAGAGAAGTCGCCATGGAAAATTTCTCGTTGATGGGAGAAATTTTTGGGGGAAACCAGAGATTAATTCACAAGAAAAATGCAGAGATAATCAAGAGAAATCGCCAGGGTGAAATTCTCACTGTACTAGGAAATTTTTTTGGGGCAACACAGAGATTAATCATAAGAAAACACAGAGAGAATTAAGAGAAATCTCCAGGGAGAATTTCTCACTATGCTAGGAGAAAATTCTTAGAAACACGCTGAGTTGAATCAAGGGGAAAAATGCCTTGAGAGAAAAAATTTGCTCAGAGAAAATTCTTGGCAACATGCTGAGTTGAACTAAGGGGAAAAACACCTTGAGAGAACAATGTTGCTAGGAGAAAATTCTTGGCAACATGTTGAGTTGAATCAATGGGAAAAACACCTTGAGAGAAAACTATTGTTGGGTGACCTTAAAATACATATTACAGAGATGAATCAAGTACAAAAAATCCATGGGATGCTCAACAACTCTCCCCAAATAAATACAACGCAGGTGAGAAAATGAAGGTGCTAAGAATTTCTCCCAAGGGAAACAAAACGTAGGTAAGAGAATGGAGAGGCTCATCTTGCAAAGGCTTTGAGGTTCTACTATGTTAAAAACACAGATAAAATCGAGGGTCAATAAAGGCTAGGGGGCTCGTAAGACTGGGAGGAATGTAAAAATCAAAAAAGAAAGGGTTTTCTAAGAGAAACGCAGGGTAGAAGTACCAGGCACATGCCTATGTTTTTCAAAAAAAGAAGAGGTTTCATAGTAAAAACAATTCCAAGGATAACAAGAGTCTCATATGAACTAAGTGTTGATACTGAGAGGGGGGTGAATCAGTATCAAGTAAAATTTAAAACCTTTTTCAACTTATACTTAAACCATTCAATTATATCTAATGATAAATGAACAATAGTATAAGAGTTACACCAATACACCATTCACAATATGTGAGAAATAATCAATAGTTATTGTTCAAGGGAAGTAATGACTTCCAAAGGTAACTATAGCTTCCAAATGTAAAGGGAGGGATAAACCACGAAGAGGAAGATACAATCCTCCAATATCAAGAGAGAGTTGAACTCTCTATCCTTTCCCCTTCCTTCCACCCAGGAATATATGAGAGATAATAAAACTTTACATTAAATCATCACCATCAACCAGTCATCACATAGAACCTAATAATGCTTCCTGAGACTTCTTCAATTTCTACAATTATTCAATTCTTGGAGTAATTTGATCCTATAGATAATATCACTCAATGTATTCTCTGAAACTCCTCCAAGTTTCACTCCTTTAATCCTCCCCAAAAAGAAATTATAGAGATAATGGTAGACCTTGTTCAATTATTGTTTATTCAGGAGACCTAACTTGTATAGAATGCCCTGCGCTCAATATTTAACCTTAGATTCTGAAACTCGCATACAAGAAACTAAATTATGTACTCTTTCCAATGAAATTTTTCCCACATCATTTGGATTCTCTATGAAGAAGTTATGATTGTTTTACCCGGAACACTTGTTTATTGACTAGCTTCAGGACTGGTCACAAACCCTATCTTCCATAGAGTGTATCTCTATAATTATAGTGAATCAAGGGCTGAAATTTTTACCACAGGTACCTCGATATGTCTTCTCGATACCATAGCATTTTAAGCATCTGAATCATTCTATAAAAAAAGTTATAGAAAAAATTGTAAGATGACATGAACATAACATACCTTAGAACACATCACCAAAAGACTTCATCCTCCCTTGAAATCTGGCCTTCTTTACTTTTGAATCCCTCTGAAATTCAACTTATGTATAAAATGAATGTATAATGATATTTATTTATACCATTTATGTCACTTCCTTTTGACATTAGGGCCGACCTGACACTTTCTTATTTTGTAATTCTTTTCTTTAAATATCTCTAGGGCCTACATGTACTTCCTTCTTCAATTCACTTTGTCATCTTCAAAAATTCATTTCTCCTCAACCATGAGAATCCACATGATGTGTCGCATACCACCGGAAACAACATGATGTATACTATCCATCCATGGGTCTTCTATCTACATGTACATTTTCCTTCATGTCGAAATACCTTCATCAATCTTGCGGTCCAAAACCCATGACTAGGGTTGTCATCAATGACAACAACCAATCTTCCAACACTAAGCCTCAACAGATAATAGGAAAATAAAAAAATTGAGATCGCTCCTAGTGATCCACACATCAATTTATACTTCAAGAAGAAACTGTAGATATTAAGGTTACAATATACAATCATTATATCACCAAGAACACATGAGTTTTATAAACATTCAGACATAGACTCCATCAACACAATATTAAAATATAAAAACGTGCATTGATTTTTGTTAACATATAAATAATTAAATATAGAGTACCCTGACCAGAAAATAGTGGTAGTGGAGTTGTGTGTGTCATTTCCAAGCTTACACCAATTCAATTCTCCTTCACCTCCTTGCTAATATTTGATACTTCATAGGTACCTCCCAACCAACGCTATGGGTACTCTTCCTCCCCATGAGCCCCCTGAGCCACAAAGGGGCCACACGCACAATCGGAATCCTCTAGCTCTCAGCTTGCCTTGCAAGATAGATACACCACTCTCTCTCTCAAACTAGGTATCCCAACTCCCACAAGTAAAACCGGTCTGAATTTCTGCAGCATAACCTTACTCATAACCAGTCTAATCCATTCCTCGTCTCAACCATTTGTTTTATAGAATTTCCTTAGTGACAACATTCCATTTGCAAATTTAATTCATTTTTTAAAATTTAATTAGGAATTATTCGATCCATACACTTTTCACCTGTTCCCTTAGTTGCACAAGTAAATACACTATTTAATTTACTTAAAAGTCAATTTCCCTCACCCATCCTAAAAGAGCTCCTAAAATCACTCCTAGTTGTCCCTTTATTCCCTCTATTTCCAATTAATGACTAACGCTTTTCTAAAATGAAGTTGAGTTAAATAGGAAACATCTCCTCTAATCATTCACATACATGGGATGAGAGTGTTCCCTATGTTCAAAACAACTACAACAGAGCTCTCCATAGCTCCATTGGCCATAGCCCATTTCAGGTGGGGCTGGAATTCCAACGCTTGGGTTCCATTGCTGTTTCATTACCTCTTGCAACCACACAGACAAAATATTCCCATGTTCAGTTTGAGGCCGACAAATCCACCAGATTCATTGAACATATTCAACACATTTTCCAATAGGTCCATGATATTTTGCAGAAATCCAATGCTAAGTACAATCAATGCCATGATCAACACCGGGTACCACACAGGTTTCAGGTGGGAGGCAGGGTCTGGTTGCATTTTTAGAAAGAATGCCTTATGGGGCCCCATCGAAATCTCTGTCCATTTCTCTATGGGATTTACACTATCAACAAGGTTGTGGGAGACAATTCTTTTGACCTCAACACTCCCCCCTTCCTTGGCTTGCACCCAATGTTCAATGTGGCCCTCCTTCGACAATATTTTCCACCTTTATTGCACACCTCAAATATCGCAGAACAATTGACACTAATAGAGATAAACCTTGACCTCATGGAACATGGATCCATTGATCATATAGTGGAAACACAGGTCAAGGGAACTCCCCAACAGAGGATCCATCTTTATTGGGTTATTAAGGCAGGGAAGCTTCCGCACCAAGGAAAATGGCTCACTCAGGGCCAAATTCAGCAGAAATTTGCTCAACTGATGGGGGAACTCAATGCAATGGAGACCATTTCTTTCTAAGGGGGGAGGACTGATCCAAGTGGATATTGGTGGCCACCCACCTATTCCAATTGGCTCCTTTTGACAGTTTTAGTTCAACATGTTCTTCTGTAATTCTTTGTAATTATGGTTTCTATAGTTTCTAGGCTATATAAATCTCTACACAGCTTCCAAGTGGATATTGGTGGCCTCCCTCCTAATCCAACTGACTTATTTTGGAAGTTTTCATGTCAGTATATCTTTGTGTACTTCCAGGGAAGTTTTAGGGCCCTAAACAGTGTTTTTTTTGGCTTGCCACACTCAAAATGTAAACAAAAATATATTTTGATGACATAATGTGTATTTATCGAAAATACCTTTCCAACGGGCTATCACACGCCTAAAACGAAGGTCATATGCGAAAGTTACAACTCTGGGAAGTTGACGTACCAACTTACCCATCGAGGCCCACATAACTTTTGGATGTCTAGGGTTTTGGCATTCATGAGTAATGTTAAAAAATCCTCTGGAGCCTCATTGTAATCATGCTTCTCAGACGGATGCACGTAGAAGACACATCTCTTCTTAGAGATAGCTACCACTATTCAAGCAAGTTGTTTTCAGTTCTGCAGTTTTACAGTTTCAACATATTTTATTTATTCAATAGAAGTTATTGTTCACTGGATATTTGTTGTTGTTCTCCATATCTCTATGTTATTGTATTCATTTTGTTATTTATTTCATTTCTCTCATAAATCTGGATCAAAAGTATCCCTTATTATTGTTGGGTGGAAGTTGTTGGGAAATTCCACCCCGTCAACACCAACTTAAGAAAAATAAATAAAAAATTAAATAATAAAAAATACCCAAAATTTTCGAAGAATTTTATACCTAGTTAGATTTAGGTCCTAACTAGAAATAATTCTATAAAAAAATGGAGATTATTCCGTGAAACATAAACTACACTTTCAGTTTGACCGACTCAATAAAAGAAATAGTAATATTTAACTAATAAAAGATACCGAAAATGTACATCAAGGGTATTCTACCTAGTTGGATTTAGGTCCTAACTAGGAATAATTCTATGGATGATAAAGACTATGGTTTTTATTTTACGAGAGACGAAGTGTTCACACTTTTAACAAATGAAATACGTAGTTTCACAAACGGATAAGTATAATTTCTCTTTATATAACTTAGATCTCTTTAAATGGATAAACTTAGATCTCTTTAGTGAATTAGAGTCCATATGCAATCTTTTTTGACTCACTACTTCTTAAAAAAAACTATTTAAACTTGTATGTTGGTTTAGATCTCTTTAGTGAATTAGAGTCCATACGCAATCATTGATAGATGTATTTTTTTTTTTACTAACTACCTTTTAGAAAAACTATTTAAACTTTCATGTTGGTTAAGGTAGTAGGCTTTAACCTTTTACACTCAAGATGTAGTTAGTTGAGTGAGTTCGGTGAAACTAGTTGAGACTTCACTTGATTTCCAAACTACATTTGTAGTTTAGAATATCGAATTTATAAACTAGTTATTATTTATTTTATACTTATTTATTTTTAGAAAACTTTATATTTATTAAATTTGTAACATTTTTTTGAAGAAATACATTTTCTTAACCATAAACACATTATATCGAATCAAATTTAAAAAAAAAAAATGTTAAACTTTAAAATTAAAAATAAAAGAATGATATTCAACCTACATACTAACATTAACATTAAAAACATAACACAAAATTTGAAATAAATATATCTTAATACTAAACAATTATATCTATGGGCCACTATCAATAAAAAAAAATTTTAAAAGTGGTTTTAAGTCCCATCAATAATTACAAAATTTGAATTCTCGTCTCAAAAATGAATTAATTTATGTGGTTTCTTCTTAACAACCAGAACTCCTCAATTTACACTTGTAATCCCTAGATAAAGAAAATCATTAAATCCTTCGACAAAGGGAGGAGGTAGTGTTATAAGTCCTTATTCATCCATAGTTGGATTCTCATCCCTAAATATTTAATCCATCCTTCCAAATCACTTTGAAAATAACGAGGAACCATACCAAAAGACTCAAATCTAATATCCATCATATTTTAAATAGATATGCTAATACATATTTTAAAACCAACTTTTATTTTTATATTTAAGTAGTTCATAATAACTTTAAAAACATTAATAATGAATTAATGTATTAAATATCAAACCATCTTAATGGATTGATTTCTTAGAAGCCAAATTATATAATTATGTTGATGTAATTAGGCTAAATTAAAGATTCTTTGGCTTTTGAATTCCAACAAAATCAAGTAAAATGTTGAATTCAATCTTTACACTTATCCTTCAAATGGAAATTATACATTGTGTAGATTTTTTTAGAAATTCATATGTAAAAAACATATATTTTTTAGTGTTAGATATGAGTGCATAATCAATCATTGACTCTTACAACTCAAAGTAAGATGTTGAGTTTACTCTTTCTACTTCAGCTAAATGATCCATTATAAAATGAACTAATAAAGGATGGAGTCAGTTGCTAATATGACCTCTTTCATAAAGACCAAGTGTTCATAACAAATTATTGCATCGTTACCATTTGTAAAAAAAAAATTGATTATCATTGTTCTTTTCAATTTATGTAATATCTTGGATAACATATTGCTTCACCTTTTCGAAGTTAATATTATTTATTGCTTGATACTATGTAATAGCTTGGATAGCATATTGCCTCCCCTTTTCAATGTAAATGATCCATTCTAAAATGAACTGACAAAGAATTGAGTTGGTTACTAATATGACCTCTCTTTCATAAAGACCAAGTCTCCATAATAAACTATTGCATGGTTACCACTTGCTTTTCGATGTAAATGATCCATTCTAAAATGAACTAACAAAGAATTGAGTTAGTTACTAATATGACCTCTTTCATAAAGACCAAGTCTCCATAATAAACCATTGCATGGTTACCATTTGCATTTTTTTTTTTTGGGTCATCACAGTTCTCTTGGATCTATGTAATAGCTTGGATAACATATTCCTTCAAATTTTTGAAGTTAATATCATTTATTGCGTGTTAATATGTAATAGCTTGGATAACATATTCCCTCACCTTTTTGAAGTTAATATCATTTATTGCTTGGAACCACTTGGAGTGATTATATCCATATATAGTCTCTTTCTACCACCAACTATAATTACAACATTATCCAAAGTATATATGAACATACTTAGATGTAGGAACCCATTTACAAGAATCCAATAAGTTTTTCTAGTTAATCACTATTGTCTTGGAGGATGTGTGATGAATTCTCTATTTGTTTGTTAGACCACGAACTCATCACACACCATACAATAATTATTACTTGTAGACTTAATATATCCATTTCATATCAATATGATGATGATGATGATGATGATGATGATGCTTAATGTCCATTAAGACCGAATTGGTTTATCGGACCTTAAGAGGGTAAGTGATTACTTGTGATTCTTTAGAATTTTGTTTCTGTGCTTGAAAAACATTAAGAGAAACTTTCCAACATCACCATACTTTTGTTGAGTTAAGAGGTTAGGAAGATTGGTATTGTGGTAAATATTTTGAAAATGAGATCTAATATGAGTATAGGCTGGAAAATCTAAGAGAAAGTGATTTTCATCTTCAACTTTCTTAGTGTCACAAAGCTGACACACTCTTTCATCCCATGGAATTTTAGGAATTGACCAACGCCCAGTTTCACTATGGAGCTAGTGAGAATTTGTTCTTATCTTAGCAATGCTTATTTTTTTCTTTACACTTGGAAAAACAGATAGATAATTTTGATCTTCTAGATTAGGGTTGATTACATCTTTATAATACCTTGATTTTCTTTTTCCCTCTAACTCTTTATCACACCACATTTTTTCCTTATATTTTGATTTGACGTTTTTTTTAATAGTATTTTTATTATGCAAAATGGTTTCTTCCATGATTCCCCAATAGTTTAGCCAAGAATAGGCTTCTTTATTCCATCCTCGCTTGAGTCGATGGTGGTCATGACTTGACTTTGAAGCAATTTTAGGTAGCCTCTTGTCTTCCACGTTGTTTAACTTGTTCTTATACATTAGGTATCTATTCATAGCCATGCTCTCAATGGGGGAGAGGCTTGTTTCTAAGAAGAGGATGGGATTGGGCGTATTTCCTTTAATTTTGAGATTATAGATTATAAAATTATTTTGTATTTTCTCTATATTTCTCGAGGATTCACGAGAGGTACTACAGACCCAAAATTCACATCCATAAAGAATAATAGGTGTAAAAAGAGTCTCAAAGATTAGTTTCTTCTTATCCCAACTCCAAAGATCCCCTGATTTACAATTGTTTTCAAGCCCATAATAAGCTTTCCATCCCCCAATAATCCTTTTCTCAATGCTATAATTCCAATTGATCTTGTGGTGAATATTAATTCCAGGATATTTGTATCAAGTCACTTCCTCCAAGTTGTTGTTGTCATATACAAAGGTATCATAAGGGATCTTATTATATTTAATAATCATGACCTTAGTCTTATGAGTATTAACAGTCATACCCATATTGGAGAAAAAATCCTTGAGGATTCTTAGTTGGTTTTCAAGATCATGGGGACTCATTGTCATAAGAATGATATCATCGGCATAAAGAAGAAGATTGATGACTATACCAATGAGAGTAGGGCCGAAACAACCTGCTTTTTCCAAGCATTCTTATAACTTATCAATGTATATGCCAAAAAGGGTAGGGGAGAAGGGACAACCTTGTTTGACTCTGATATTGCAGTTAATCTATTTTGACCATCCCTCAGTGTTCTTAAACTTAGCAATAACATTCTCATACATCCTTATTGCAACAAACCTCAACTCGAGAGGCACTTTTATCTCTTCCAACCTATTCCAAAGGTTTTTCCTAGGAACCATGTCAAAAGCTTTTCTAAAGTCAAAAAAACAACAAAAAATATTGGTTTTAGTATTGCGGAACTCCTCTGCAACGATCCTAAAGGTAACAATATGGTCCGCAGTTGAATGATATCTCCTAAAACCGGCCTGGCCTTTAGCTCTTTTACATATTCATATCAATATAGATTCATAATACATATTTCTACCCCTATATGTAATATAACAATTTCATATCAACCTAAGTTCATTGGAAAAATAAACTAAATCACTTAATATTGTGTAATTTTTATAAGGTAATAAATTCATATTATACATGGATTTTCAAAATTATATGTCCCTTCTACATATACTTTAAATTACCATAGATCCATCTTAACCCTAGATCTATTAAACATTAAGAGACACTTTATATTAGAAGTAAAGTATAGTTTTATTTCACCCATTATGATAAAATCTTTTTTTAATCAATATATAAAATAATCCATACATATTATAAATATTTTTAGACTATTTAAAAATATTATTCTAATTTGGCATTCACCAAATTCGTTCAAGATATAATTTTCTACACATATAAACAAAACTTTTAGAAATGATACATGGAACAACATAGTCCCAATGTTTCTTTCACTAATCCCACATTGCACTATCACCATACAAATTCAATTGCTACTAGCAATACCTTGAAAATAATTAGGTAAATACCAACTAACTTCAATTAGCATGGTTTATTTTAAAATTTCCTAATATCCATGTTAAAAATCTGTTTTATAATTTCTAAACTATTAATTTATTTTAAAAAAATATGAAAAAAAAACCTAAGAGATGAGTTCAAAAATGTAGCCTTATACAACATTATAAATTAAAACCATTGAAAACCACATACAATTATGGAATATATATATATAAATGAAATAAAATAAATAAATAAACTAATTAAAGATTAAAACCATTAAGAAAACAAATACAACCATAAAATATATAAAAATGAAATAAAATCAAAAAATAAACCAATTAGTGTTAATATGATTAAAACATTATAAAATAGGTACTTAAGAAAGGCATAAAACCATAAAATATATAAAAATGAAATAGAAGCCAACAATAAAGAAACTATAAATCAATGTGATTAATGTGATTAAACAATATAAAATAGGCACTTCTATGGATTGTAGATTTGGCATACTTAGAATACTTAGACATACTTAGACAAGTTTCTCATTGTATTTCTGGATGACATACTTATTTACTGAAAGTATGAAGAATAACATGAGAAACACTTAAGGATGGTTCTACAAGTATTGAGATGACATCATTTGTATGAAAAGTTGAGCAAGTGTTCATTACACCATAGGAAGATTCATTACTTGGGTCATATCATTTCATAGGAAGGGATAGGTATGGAGCCAGAGAAGATAAAATCCATCGAAGGATGGAGAACACCAAGGAATGTCGTAGAGGTGAGATATTTCATGGGATTTGTTGGGTACTACATAACATTTATTGAAGGCTTCTTAAATATTACACACCAAATCACATCCTTGCAAAAGAAAGGTGTAATATTTGAGTGGACTTCTAATTATGCAAGGAGTTTCCAACACTTGAAGAGTTTGTTGACAAGTGTGTCAATATTGAGAATTGTTGATCCTAATGAAGACTTCATTGTGTGCACTGATGCAGGCAAGGAAGGGATTGATGGATTCCTTAGTCAAAATGGGCATGTGTTGTGCTACAAATCAAGGAAATTAAAAGAGCATGAAAGGAATTATGGTACTCATGATTTTTAATTGGAAACCATAGTGCATGCCTTGAATATGTAAAGGAACTACTTCATGGGAAAAATATTCTAGTTGAGGACAGACCACAGTGTTCTAAAATATTTATTTGGAAAACCAACTCCAATTGTTAGGAAAAGGAGATGGTTAGAATTGTAACGGCCCCAATCGTTACGACTGCAGCGGAGCATAGGTGCAAGTTTTTTTTTTTTTTTGGCAAGAAGGCAAAGACGAAAACAACTGAACCACACAACCCGACGATGAACACACGCATGCATATCAGGCAATGGATGAAAACGAATCAACGCACTAGCACAATGAAAAGCTGGGTGAAACATGCATAAAACAAAGGATAGATACGACTACCCGCCCGACACAAACACAACAATGCCTATCGGCCAAGGGACAAAATTCCCCATCCTAACACAACAACCTCAATGACCATTAACACGAACCTCTATGGCGTGCATCCAAACTCATGAAGGCGCTACAACCCAAACACCAATAACAACTACAATGAACAACGCCCACAATGGGCAGCACAGACTCGACCAACTTATCCTTCACCTCTATCCATTAAGGTGCGCAATGATCCCCTCATCAGGAATCTCGTTGTCTCCTGGTGATAGGTGTGATATAAACCATTGCACAACAGCAAACTGGACCTACACCACAAACTAAAATCAACGCGCTAGGAGATCAAGTTAACTATCTAACCCCTGACGACTAACCCTAGCACCCAACGACAAGTCAATCAAGATGACCATCACCTTCATACACACATAGATTCCTTGCGCAAAAATTCCAACCTATACAATTGAAAGATTATTATTAGAACAAAATTTTGTTGCGACTATATCGCAATTTCCAAGTTGATGAGTATAACTCACTTTCTATTAAACTGGAACTAGGTTGTTAACTTCCGAGTTGTGATACTTTAAGCCCCAAAATGTATGCTGAGGAAAATGTCTTAGCACAACAGAACACCCATTAAACCACAGATAAAAAAACGATTACAAGGTAAATGTTGCGACTCAACAATCCAACATCTTGCTAGCATGTAAGCCGTTGTCACAACATTTGCTTCTTAACACTAAAGGAAGGATGAGAAAATCACTTTGATCATTGTTACAATAAGGAAATGATGTAACTACACCAATACTTTTAACCATCCCTTTTTTTCTAAAGGGATATGCCATCGCTGAGTAAATAAAATAAAGTGTCTCAATGCTGACTAAACTAGTTGTGTACAATTTACCATTACAACTAAAACTATCAAATCACATCATACAGGTTGTCTATTAACCATTGAAAATGCTATCTAAATGGATGAATGTCTAGCAATGATAAGGTTGTCCCAAGGTAGTCACAGCCATTCAAGGTATGAAGTTGTGACCTAAATCACCAAGGGAATATACAATCCTTGGCCATGGCCCCCACAGTTTAAATTAGGCAGAATACCCATCCTTAACACCATCATGATTAATCAACGAAATTAGCAGAGAAGCAGATTCCTTCATTGAATTACTAAGTAACGCATCATCAAAACTTTAATTTCAAGAAGTGATTCACTTGTAATCCAATTAAATTGGATCTTTTATTAAGCATCATAAATTGTTCAGCAGACAACTTATACATCAACAATTAAATGGGAAAAATAATCTAATAAGGAGATGAGAGAGAAACTAAACTTTTATTTAGAAAATTTTGTATTTAATCAAAGAATTTTTTGCAAGAAAAGGGTAAGTAAAAATTGTTATCCAAATATAAAAAAATCGTGTTTAGGTATGTGCAAGGTGGATTCGTTGTCAAGCTCAGTGAATTAGTTGTCTAAAATAAATGTTTGTTGGCTAACAGGTAGTCACAAATCACAACCACTGTCAGGAATGCGCAACCATGAAGGATGATGCGTGAGCTGTCTTTTGAAATGAAACAATTTTCTTTTAATCACAAGACGAGTGGCCCTCTCAGGTCTGATAATGCCATTAAAGTTTCGTTGTCATGATAGACTAAGTTAGCTTCGATGGAAAAGATTTAACACGGTTTAAATTCCATAAGAATTTTCTGAAATAAGATTTTCACCGAACAACAACCATGTGCATATCTCTAGTAAGTTTAGCATTATAAATAATTAAATAAAATCGCCTCAATATAATGCTATAGTGCTGCAACAAGATTCACTTTAGCTAAAGGCCAAATATCGCTACCAAAAACCATAATTAACTTCGTTGGAAGTGGGGGTTTACAAAACCAGACACGAAGGTTGTTCATGGTGAGTAAGGAGTTGGGAGAAAGGCATAAATGAGGGGCACTTACAGTCAACAAGGTAACAGTTGTAAGGTAGAGAAGGTAGAAGCGTATCCATGAAGGTAGGTAAGTCATAAAGAATGTTGCAGGGATAAAAGCGTTATTCCAGAAATGCTAACGCAACATACTACAGCACATACGCCCCCACTACATAGTAAAAACCACCAAGGCATAGTCAACACTACCCACACAAGGTAAACACATAGTCAGGTGTTAACACAATGATTCTCGGACTTGGGAAACACACCGTCTGGTATAAAAAAAACACTGTCAGAGGTTAAGGTGGGGTGAAATCTATGGAGGAGGGATCACTTCCTAACAAAGTGAAATACATAATAAGGGTGAAATCAACTTCTCTCTAAACAATTAGGGATCTAACAATTCACATCCATACATGGTTGCAGTAAAAAATTTACAATACTTCTCAAAAACATTGTTGTGTGTCAATACCACTCACTGTGTATGGAATTTACCATTTACCAATACACCTACACTATTTACCTCTATCCAGATAAATTGAGGCTCCAAACCATATTACATTGATTAAATTCTCTTGGTAAAAATGCAGTACTCAAAGTAAAATTTTTGTTGTTATCGAGGGCTGTTACACCTCAAAATTACTCACTTCGCAAGTGTCGCAAGTGTCGTCATTAGTGTCGCAAGTGTCGCATCTTGACCACAAGTGTATAAGTGTTTCTGACATCATACTGCCTTCTTGCCTATGTCATGCTTCCAACAACATGACAGTGACACTTAGGACACCTCAAAGATTAGTTGTGAAGAGGAGGAATCAGTTTACTAGAAATACAAGTCTCTTGCTATTGGAAGAACCACTAAAAATTTAGTTTCAGAGAGGAGCACTCCCCTATACATTGTCAGGGGGTGCTATAACACTCTTTCCACCCTTTTGGGGGATCATTATAACACCAGTGCTTGGTTTCCTTCTCTTGGGGAGCGCTATAATGCTCCAATGCCCCTTTTGGAGGAGCGCTACCTATTCTAGGAGAAAATTGGTTTGTTGAGAAGAATGAGGGAAATATCCCCTCAATATCTGAAGGCAGTTGGATTAGAATCCTTGGTCAAGACATGATATTAGGGTAGATCCATAACTAAAGGAGGAAAATCATCAACTTACCCTAAAGATATTTCAAGTGGTTGGGCCTCTCCAAGCCTATTTAAACAGGCCTTCTCATGGTGAAAGGCATGGAAAAAGAATTGTGAAGCATCTAACTTATGATCTCATGAAGAAGGTGTATTTCAGAACATTATAATTCGGTGTGTGGACTATTTGAGCAAGGGTTCGGACGAGGAAGCTTGATGAAGCTGCTACACTCACATCTGTGGCTGTAAGCATTCTTCGTTGTTGTTCTCTTTAATAGAATATGCTTGGCATGTTTCTTTCAAATTTGTGTTTGATCTCACATGAATTTGTCTCTAATAGATAGGTCTATTTTGAGCTAATCTCAGTAGAGTAGGAAGTTGTTTGTACTTTTGTTTGTCTACAGGGCTTACCGAGGAGCGTAACATTGGAGCTCAACTCGGACCGTGTAGGGACAAACACCGGTAAAAGGTACTTCGTTTCTCCTTCCTTATCACACATTAGTTTATCTACATATAAAAGGAAGTTAGTGTCCATGATAAGAATCTTTTGTCTTAAGAGTTAAGAGTCTAGCTCTCAAGAGGAGATCTACTTGTCCGCAGGGAGATTTTCCTTCAACAAAAATTGGCGACTCCATTGGGGACGAATCGAAACTTTCAGTTTTGGTTTTCCTCATAGACATTGTCTTACCCTTTGTTATTTTTAGAACTTTTTCACCCCATATGTTTGATTTCATATGCAGATTGACTCCTTACCCCATCACATTCATCTTGATTGCCAAAGTTTGACTGAAATTTTGGGTTTTTTGACAATTTTGTGAGTTGTGGAAGCTTGGCGCTCCCCTACCTTTGTTATCAATGCGCCAACACTCCCTGAAGGCCTTAGGCAGAGTGTTATAATGCTCTGGTGACCCTTACACCAGAGCACTAGCCTCTCTTTGCAAAAATCCTTTCCAGAACTGTCTTTTCTGAAGACTAGTCTCTGTTTTTTCACTTGCTGAGCTTCTTTGTGATTCAATGCTTCTTCCTATTAACCTTTGACATCTTTCCTTCTAAGGAATACGCACTTTGTTGTTCATATTTTGAGGCCTTCTTATTTATTTTGAGTTTTTCTGTTGTTGAGAACTTGGCATCAATCCACTGCTTTCTTCTCTCCTATCCGACAAAGTGGGAACTCTGGTGAAGGGCATTAGAAATTTGTGAATCATCTTATTTGTTTTTTTGAGGTCATCGTTCTTAAAAATCTCTCTCTTGTGTGAATTGTTTGATTTTTATTTTTTATCTTTTGTTTTCTCTTTGCTGCTTGTTTCAATCATAACAAGAGGGTGTCTTGTTTGTGCGAAATTTGCTCATGCTTGTTCGAATCTCCTTGATCTAAAAGGGTAGTTGGCAGGAGAAGTTTTTGCATTGAATTAATCATCATTCGCATAAAAATGACAAAGATACATCTTAGTGATTGGTTTGCATATTAGAAGACATTTCTGAAATGTTTTAGCATTGCATTGGATTCAATTGAGAACCAATTGATTAAGGACATTCCATATTAGTGTTTGATAGTGAAAATGACTCTTTCTCTTTCCCATAAATAGGCATTCATTGAAAAGAAATGATTGCTTATCATATTTTATGTATATTTTTGGGAATTGAGTCATATTTCCATCAGTTTCACTTTCATACACCCTTTGAGTAAAGAACGGTTGTAAAACAAAAGCTAATTAAAAATTATCTAGAACATTTTTTGTTTTTAGGATCTTCCACCAACAGTAGACTAGGGTTAGCACTTTGGATTAAGCTGTGAGTAAAACTCTCCAAAGTTTTCAAAACAAACATTAGCATCCTGAGCTAGGGAGAGCTAAATCCAACTATCATATTGGTTTTCTGGGATCAACCTCTCACACAGGGGTTACACACGAGGTCACTTTCGGGTGAATTACAGAGATTATCCCTCCGTGGTTCAACTATTTGTAGTGGTTGGATCGTATATTGGGGGTCACTTGAAGGTATACCCACGATTATGTGTGTGGTCCTCTTAGGTTGATTTCGGACTTGTTATCCTTCCCATACGTTTCGGATTGGACTGTCGACTATACCCACCCAAGGACTCACTGCAAATTGGTGTCTTTAGTTGCCATAATCTTTAGGTACTTAGACAAGGTGATGGTGAAGGGAAGTCTCACTGTACCTAGAATAGACATTTTTCAAACTCACTTAGGCTCCTTGGAGGGTAAATCCACAATTACTGCATGGAATCTTGCACCAAGGTGAAAGTCTGTTAAGCAGGTCACCATTGTAACTATTCCACCATATCCTAGCCCCTTCTCGACCTGATCACACGACGTTGGATTTCATCACCAAATAGTATGATCATTGAGAGAAGTTTTGTTTGCTTGGTTGATTCCTAGATTTTATTAGCATATGTTGTTTCTTTTTGTTAGTTGGCCCTAGTTTTTCAGTGTGTTCTTCTATTCTCCACAATTGTGCCTGTAGACGATAAAGGTCTTCGCCGATCACGTAGGATGAAAGGGATGCCACTGGAAGGCTATCAATCCTTACCTCCTAACCCTCCAGAAGACAACTACCGTAGAGAGGTAGAAAATCAAGCCGATGCAGGAAGTGTTATTTCTCCTCCGTTAGATAACTTAGAAGGCGCTTTGGTCATGATTGAAAATCCCACTACATCTGTGTTGGTAACTCCTCTAGAACCACTTTTGGTTCGTTTAGACTCCCTTGGGAACATCATAGACGAAGAAGTCCCACGATTACCGAAGAGGATTTTATCTGAAACATATATGGGATCCACAAAACCAATCTTTAGTGATGAGTATAGGACTCCTGTTCATCCTAGCACCGTAGTAGATACCAATCCCACACCTTCTCGTTCTGTATGGAGGACTTCATCGCGACATGATCTCTATGATCAT
The DNA here is from genome assembly GCA_000966675.3 of Picea glauca. NCBI lineage: Eukaryota > Viridiplantae > Streptophyta > Pinopsida > Pinales > Pinaceae > Picea > Picea glauca. The sequence continues at coordinate 584,602 of JZKD02S1907298.1, read as the reverse complement.
TTCGAATCCTTTCAACAACCCTTTCATCCTCATAACCCTCCTAGTGAAACAGGACCATCCAGTCAAACCATGAATCACCCAATCGATCAAGTTATTAACCCTACTATTACACCAACACAAGTCCATACTAATGTTGGACTCATCACCTCTACTCATCTCCAAGGCACTTCAATCTCTACACCCATTTCTACAAGCTTTTACTCTACAACTCCACATGTTCCACACGATCCTGTTGGGACATCTGCTCACCCGAGAATGCAAACCCCTGCTAGCCCAACACAACCAACTGAAGGGAAACCACCATTTAACGAACCTTTCCCTCCTAGAGGACTACCTTTCCATGGTGGGCCTACCCCTCCCGGGGGATAGCCCCCTTTTCATGCTCCTCCTGGAGGGCAACCTCCATTTGCCAGTCATACCCCGGTCGTAAATCCACCACTAGCAAGGGGGCAACCTTTGTTTCCTAGAAACCCTTCAAAATCCTGGGCAGTATCTTCAGGAGGCAATTTTATTCAACCCCATGTTCGGGGGCACTCATCTCATAATCCACTAGGAGGAGTATCAAATCCTGTTTCTTCCAGAACATATTACGGACAACCTTATCCAGGCGGCATCCCAAACACCACCTGGAGTTATCCGGGACCGCAGTCTTATCCTCCTCATGGGTCTAATGTGTATCCACCTCCAGGATCTACTCCTTACCATTCTCAATGGAAAAATGTTTATCCTCATCATGGGCAGGCAAATCACCCGACCTATAATGCTCAGAACCCACCAGGTTATGCAAATGTTTCTCATCCACCATTGAATCCTGCTTATCTTGGCCAACAACAACCATATATAGGAGGACTTACTGGTTACAACTATCCACCTAACCCAGTATATGGTCCTACTAGTGTTCCTATGCTGCACCAGTATCATTAGCAAATTAACTGACAGCTACCTTTCCTTGCAGCTCTGGATCTCCCAGACTTGTCTCGGTTAACTAATGATCCTATTTTTCATTCACCACTTTGGCCAGTCATTCCAGCTAAACTTCCTTCTGATATTCCAAAATTTGACAGAAAATTTGGCAAATATCCAAACAACCATGTGATGACTTTCCATTTGTGGTGTTCATCAAACTCCCTCATGGATGATTCTACACGTTTGTGTCTTTTCCAACGAACACTTATAGGCTCGGTGGCAAAGTGGTATATTGAACTACCACGTGCTTCTTTTCATGACTTCAATTCCCTCGCCATGTCTTTCCTCACGAGACGGGTACTGAACTCTTGACCTCCCTTCATCAAACTAACTTTATTCATATCTTTGACCATATTTATGAGTGGAGGCGATGACGAAGGATGATCAAGGCAATCATTCCTGACATACTATTGGCAGAATGGTTTACTAAATCACTATTACCCCTGATCGCTCGCGATGTCGCTATGGGTGGCACGATCACAGAGGAACAAGCCATTGCTCGAGCTCAATACTTAGATTTGGTTTATTCCCAATCTGGTACTTTGTATGATTTTCTTCCAAATGTTGCTCGGGCTAATACCGATCCATCTAAACCGTCATCCTCATCTCATGCGGATGGTGCTATTGGTTCCGTCAAAACTCAATCTTTTTCCCAATCGACCACACTCTCCTCTACCTCCTCCCAAACTTATATCTCTGAGGTGAATGTAGTTCAATATTCCCCTTCACAACAATCTGGAGGTAAGAATAAGACAGAGAATAAATCAAAAAATAACAATGAACAACCAAAAAATCAAACACCTGCTACCGAAAAGCAACCACAATGGAAACTGAAATTCTCGTGTATCATTTGTGGTGATGATCACTACACTCGAGACTGTCCACTTTGCAATGAAGTGGCCAAAATTTTCCAAGGAAAGTCACAACCCGCTGTGCTTACTCAGCCTTTTCCACAGCAGCAATCGATGGTTGTTGAAACCCCCTCTCCTAGGGGCAGTTCTAGCCATCCTAATGATGAGGCCTCGTCGAGTGCACATATTTATATGTTTAATGGGATTAATTTGACCACTCGCTCTAAGATATACGACACACCAAGTAACCCTGACAAAGGAAAATACATCAATGGTACCGGTACTTTACCGGATCCATCATTGTCCTCTGTTAGTCTTCCATCGGTTAATCCTCTATCTGGACCACTTCAGATTGAGAAACCCACGTTCGAATCTATCTTGCGCCCTCCTAACAACACTATCCGTAAATCTACCTTTAATCCTAGTTCACATGCCGCCCAAAACTACAACATTGTTGAAGATTTGGCTCAAGCACCGTGTGCTATGTCTGCGTTCGAAGTTCTACAGCACTGCCCCAGTCAACATAGAATGCTCTTGGCCACTCTTGGCGCTGTTGATCCTGAGTCATCCAACCATATCATGTTTAACCTAGACAATTATGCATCTCAACTCTCCCACCAACTTGCTTTCCAAGTTGTTGTTGTTTTTCACAACCAACAAATACACTAAACTATTCTGGATGAGGGAGCCTCGACATGTTTCATGTCTTTGGCATGTTGGAAAGGTTTAAAATCACCAGCACTCAACAAATCCCCAATGATGTTACGTTCCTTCGATGGGCGAGGTTTTCATCCCCATGGGATTTTACAGTCCCTGCCCATCCAATTGGGTGGAAAAACTGTTACTGTTGATGTCGAGGTGGTCGATGCTCCCCTCGATTACAACTTGTTACTTGGAAAAAGTTGGTTTTATGCTATGACTGTCGTTGCCTCGTCGATTTTTCGATGTGTCCAATTTCCTCATCAGGGAAAAATTGTCATTTTTGATCAATTGGATTTATGCACGACCGATGCTCGCATTCCTGCTACCAACAATATTCCTTTCTTGGGAGAACACAAGATCACGTATGAAATCATTAGTGTTGGCTTACTAAAATATTCTGGCCTCATGGGTACCTTCCCTACACCACTTCCACCGACTACACATCATATTTCCACTATCGATATGATTTCAACTGTGACTTATCAATCTTTGGAATCATCTGACCCTTGGATTGTACCTTGTCCGTTGGAATTCGATGCACTAGGTGACACCATGCCATTTAGTCCAGCCAAACCATTATATGTTTCTATCTAATCTGCTTCTCCCTTGTCGGATGACCAACATATATTGGAACCCGATAGTTCCTCGATGCAATCATGATTGGGTTCCTTTCCGTCTGCGATCGATTACATTTCCCCCATTTTTCCCTCGGATGAATCTATTCCATAAATGCTTCGCATTGACAAGTTACCTCAGGACAATAACCATCAACGATCCTCTTTTCTTCCCCCTCATGAAGAAATTTGGGAAGATATACACTCTATCTCCCCTCCTGATGTTGATTTTCCATCATCTCCCATGATTTCTACTTCCGATGATTTGGATCCAGTAGTGGACATGGTGATTTATTCGGTAGGGTTTTTGGAGCCTGATCTCCTTACCCCCATCACGACCCTCGACATGTGTTCCTTCCTGAGTGATTATCTTCCATCCAGGGAAGATCTCCTGGAAGCTATGACCGAGTTTTGTCCCTTGACATGGTATCCTTCCAGGGAGTTATCCTCTCAGAAGCCATGATCAAGAAGCAATCACGAGCATAGTTTCTCTTCTCTGTGGCAAGCTCGTTAAAAAATGAAACAGAGGCCCTGAGCATAATTCTCTTCCTATGTCAAGCTTGTTAAAAAATGAAACAGTCACCTCTCTTGAACCTTATTTTCATCCACCCTTCTCCTTTTTCTCATCTACTAGAGAAATTGGTGACAAACTCAAAGTCGATGAATGAATTGAATCTTGGGGGGCATGTCTCCAGCCTTTGATGATCATTCTGGAGTTAAGCCACTAGATTTTCAAGCTAGGGGCATACTAAGCTTAGTCTTTGTTCTTTCTCATGCTCGAAAATACATCAGAATGCATCCAGGTAAACTTTTATCTCTTTTTCAGACCTGTATGGATACACAAAAAAGGAACCCCTTGGAGTCTCCTTTAAGCTCTTTTCAGACTCTCTAAACATGAAAAGATCGTCGAGTGATATTGCTTCCTTTCCCACTCATTAAAAGGTTTGAAAGGGCGTATTTCAAGTGATAATTTATCTCTTTTTCGGCCTCACGAGACTAACATTACGAAAAAGGACAACATTGGAATCATCTTTAAGTTCTTTTCAGACTCTCTAAACATGAAAAGATTGTCCAGTGACCTTGTTCTCTTCATGCTCATTAAAGTATTTGAAGAAAACGTATGTTGAGCGATAGTTTATCTCTTTTTCGGTCTCATCAGACTACTTTATGAAAAAATAACTGAAAGAGTTATCTTTTAAGTGTTTTTCCAGACTCTATAATCATGAAAAACCTTCGAGTTTTCTATCTTTGGACTCGTTAAACAAACATCGACAGGCCCATATGGGATCGAACCCTTACTTCTTCTAGTTCATTAAACAAAGGAAGAGGAACTTATCGAAGGTGAGTTATATCGAGCATGTGTTACCCTCCTCGAGCTCATTAAATTAAAAAGAGGTACTCGTCTATCTGGATGGGGAAAAAATTGAAGGAAGCAAGCCAAGCAGTTTTTGAGAACATTACCAGTAACTCTTAGAGTCACCCTTGAGCATGACACTTGGTCTTTGCACACATCTTAATCCACTGAACCTCTGCACTGAACCAATCCTATGAGTTTTTTCTTACTCCTTTGGGTCACCCGACGAAAGTCACAGTATCCATTGCATCATCGTGTTTTGGTCCATGTCATGTTTCTGTTGTTGTGCCTCACTGTTCAAGGGAAGTATACACCTCAAGAGTCAGCCATCACAAATATGTTGTCTCAATACTTGTGTCAGCCCATGTTCATTTGATCTACCAATTACATCTTTTTGTCTGTTTTGTGTCATTGATGGGGGATACATCAAGGCCCTCCTTTGATGAGTCTATTCCTATTGACTTCAACACATTATCCAGGAACTAGACTTAGAAACCAATTAGTACTTTGGGACCTGCATGCCTCAATGGCAGGCCTCCTCACGTTCGACGGTGGGTTTACATCATTGACCTTTGATCGAATGATTCCACGGATGCTTGACTTCAGCTCATCCATTCACATTCATTGGAATGTACTAGAAGTACATTGGGAATCATTGACATCAATGGTGATCTCCCTCACGCTTGTTAACAGTTTACATCATTGACCGGTAATCAAGTGGTTTCTTCCATGTTCGACATCAGGACATCTATTCATATGGTTAGATTTGTACTACATCGGGATCGGTAAGAATACCCTGGGTTGAGTTATCACTTTGATATGTACTTTGCCCGAGTTTCAACGAAGTTTCTCTTGAACAATGACACATATACTTTCACATAGATCCACTTTGTATTGGTCGTGGCTATGTCTTGTCATCTCATAGATCCACTACATATTCTTAGTGGCTACGATCAGTTCAAGTCATGGGAGTATAGATCCACAATGTATTTTCGGTGGCTATACCTTTTATTAATATAATTATGGATCCGCAGTGTATATATGGCATCCATACCTTGAAAGTCTCTATCACTCAAGCATAGCTATGGCTGCCTTGGGTTTGAAACATGTCTTAACATTTGTTTGATGGTTGTGTGCAGCTTCTGTCAAGTTCTCTGAGCCCGCACCCTTTCTTGAAAGTCTGCAAATTATTTCAGTTATCAGTTTTCATCTTCTAACTTCACACTTTGGGGGGCAATCTATTACACCTCAAAATTACTCACTTCGCAAGTGTCACAAGTGTCGTCATTAGTGTCGCAAGTGTCGCATATTGACCGCAAGTGTATAAGTGTTGCTGACATCATACTTCCTTCTTGCCTATTCCATGCCTCCAACAACATGACAGGGACACTTAGGACACCTCAAAGATTATTTGTGAAGAGGAGGAATCAGTCTACTAGAAATACAAGTCTCTTTCTATTGGAAGAACCACTAAAATTTGAGTTTCAAAGAGGAGTGATCCCCTCTACACTATCAGGGGGCACTATAACACTCTGTCCACCCTTTTGGGGGAGCGTTATAACACCAACTCTTGCTTTCCTTCTCTTGGGGAGCGTTATAATGCTCTGATACCCCTTTTGGAGGAGTGCTACCTATTCTAGGAAAAAAATGGTTTGTTGAGAAGAATGAAGGAAAGATCCCCTCAATATCTAAAGGCAGTTGGATTCAAATCCTTGGTCAATCCATGGTCTTAGGGAAGATCCATAACTAAAGGAGGAAAATCCTCAACTTACCCCAAAGATATCTCAAGTGGTTGGGTCTCTCCAAGTCTATTTAAACAGGCCTTCTCATGGTGACAGGCATGGAAAAAGAATTGTGAAGCATCTAACCTATGATCTCATGAAGAAGGTGTCTTTCAGAACATCATCATTCAGTGTGTGGACTGTTTGAGCAAGGGTTCAGATGAGGAAGGCTTGACAAAGATGATACACTCACATCTATGGATGTAAGCATTCTTCGTTGTTGTTCTCTTTAATATAATATGCTTGGCCTGTTTCTTTCAAATCTGTGTTTGATCTCACATGAATTTGTCTCTAATAGATAGGTCTATTTCGAGCTAATCACAGTAGAGTAGGAAGTTGTTTGTACTTTTGTTTGTCTACAGGGATTACCGAGGAGCGTAATATTGGAGCTCAACTCGGACCGTGCAGGGACAAACACCAGTTAAAGGTACTTCTTTTCTCCTTCCTTCTCACACATTAGTTTATCTAGATCTAAAAGGCAGTTACTGTCCATGATAAGCATCTTTTCTCTTAAGAGTTAAGAGTGTAGCTCTCAAGAGGAGATCTACCTGTCCGCAGGGATATTTTCCTTCAACAAGGGCCTAAATTTACTGTCATTCCAGAGTAAGAATGCAGGAAAAAAATAAATCAACCATTGTCATTCAAAATTTAATAATGATGAGATTTTAGTAGTCAAGGGTTGGGCGCTGTCATTAAAATCGCAGGAAATGAAAAGCCATCCACAAGGGTAGAGGTGAAGTTAAAAATTTAGAGAGGTATTGAGCGGATCACAGGGAGAAAGATGAACCATACACAGAGGTAAATCAGACATAAGAAGGCACAATGACCATTAGTCAACCAAGAACATTCAATCAAGGTTAGGCGACTGGGAAACACATTCTTCGCTCATCATCCACGCACAGAAAAGAAGGGTGTTAGGATCTATAGGTCTATTAACACCGAAGTGACGACCATCAATCCGGCTCATGGTCGACTACTCAGGCGAGGACAAATGAACTAGGGATGAGGGAGAAGTAAAAGGTGCAAGTCATCACACAATCAATAAAACGATAGGGCAGTCACAACATTAAGGATCGATTGTCAAGGGAATCAAGTCAAGAAACGAGCTTAAGGTTAAGAAAATTTAAGTTCTTGATTAAACAACTAAGTTCAACACCTACTTTACACAGTTAAAAAAATACAGAAATGAAGGCGTAAGGTTTATACGAATCTAACATGTAGAATATAAGCAAGCGTACCATAGCCCAAGTCGCCCGCTACGAGTCATTGTCCCACGTGCTCCATGCAGATCTTTCTTTTCGATCGATGAGACTTCACCAGTACCTCCCAGCCAATGCTAGGGGTACTCTTATTCCCCCTTAGCCCCCTAAGCCACAAAGGGACCATGCACACTAAACCAAAGATCAACTATCTCCCAGCTCACCTCGCAAGGTTGAGCTACCACTCCTCACCAATCTGGGTATCCCAACTCCCACAAGATAAGTCAGTCAAGTCTAAAATCATGTAGCGTAATGTTATGCATAACAGAGGAGATCCATCATCCTCCTCCTTCCTCCTTTATATAGAGTTTCTAAGTCATTTACTTTCCCAAAATCCCATTTAATTTATTGTTCAATAATTTAATTCATAAAATCCTCCCCATAGATGTGTCACCCATCCCCTTCATTACACCATAAATTAATTTCATTAGTTAATTAATTACTCCTATTTCCCTCACCCACCTAAAATCATTCCTAGAATCGCTCCCAGGTTTCCTCATATTCCCTTACACAAATTAATGACTTACCTCTTTACTAATTTACTAGTTGAGTTTAATTTAGAAAGTTCTTAAATGCTAGATACCTTACTAAGTTAGTCTTTCTGCTTTTTCCTTATGTTTCCCTTTCCTTTTATGTTTCCCACTTTTTCCTAGTTTCCTAATTATTTGAAATTTTCCTCTTCCCCTTTTCAGTTAAAACTCAAATTGGCAAGTGTAGAAAATTACCGTTTTCCCCTTTTTCTTTTTAATTAATAAATTTTTAATTAGCATATGTAACAAAACAATTATTTCCCCTTTTTAAATTTTATCCCCCAAAATATTTTTTATAAATTAATTGAATTGCTTACCCCCTTCTCGTGACATGATTAATGATGATTATCATTATTATTTATTTATTTAAATTTTTTTATATATAAATATATATTTTTATCACAAGTATCACTTAGACCTATATTTTATTTTCCTAAGATGGGTGACATTTTATTAGGGAGATTGTTTTAAATATTTCTCATCACATTATTCATTCTAAGGCCATCTATGTTCATTCATTTATTATTTGACAACGTAACGTGCCCTTTATGACGCACTAGGTGCTCCAAGGGTGCCACTCGCCTCATTTTGTTTCCCTTATGCGATGTGCCCTTCAGGACGCACTACGTGATCCAAGGGTGCCACTCGCCTCTTTTCGTTTTTCTTACCCAATGTGCCCTTCAGGATGCCCTCCGTGCTCCAAGGGTGACACTCGCCTCTTTACTGACTTGGTAGACATCAAAAACCCCTAGAGTGAATACTCTGCTAGGTGATATTGTGGGAGACTAAGGGCCTCTAAGGAATAAGGCCCCTGCCTTATTGCGCGCCCCTTAGAATCATCATGAGTGACTGTCGCAGTGTTCCCTCACGACATCATGGGTCTTCTCAAACTAGGTAATCATTAACCTACATTTCGAGCCACGACGGGAGTGCTAGTAGGCTGTGGCAGGGTTGTTGTCCACACCTCTCCTTCAACGTCTCTGTTATTCATGCATGACCCCTCTACTCCACATGTGAGTTTGGTTGGCAAGCTATCATCATCCTGCATCATCAACGAATCATGTAAGAATAAAATCCATAATCATAACATCTAATTAGATGCACATATTTCATATATGTACAAAAACCAAACCCCATTAGTCCACTCCCTGACTCGATCCACAGTCTAAGGGTTCCATCGATGCCTCAGCATCCTTGCAGTCCAAATCCTGCACACTCAGGAGAACCGAGTCAATATCACTTGTCTATGTCAATACAGTAAAATAACATGTCATCATATCCATAGTGCCTCATAATCATAATCAAACGCCCAACAGTATAATAATTTGGATCACTTGCAAGCAAGTGTCCTCAAAGACAAAGTTTTCTCAGTGCGCACAAGAGAGGGATGTTACAAGAATTCCTCAGTGAGTAAAGAGAACAAGGTGGTTGATGCACTCAGGGGTAAAGAGAACAAGGTAGTTGATATTTGATATAAAAAATATCAAGGGTAAAGAGAAAAAGGTGGTTGATGCACTCAATAGGAGAGTGCATGAGATGCATGCTACAACCATCAACATGTACAAATCATATTTGAAAGACAAAATTCTAGAGGCTAAAAAATTACATCAGTGCTATGTGGACATAAAAACAAAATTACAACAAGGTATTTTGTAGAATAAAATTGACGATTTTGAGTTGAAAGAGGATGAACTCCTCATGTATAGGGGCAGAACTTGTGTGCCATATTATCAAGAGTTGAAAAGTCTAGTATTAAAAGAATTGCAATGTGTTCCTTATGATGGGCACTCAAGCTAGAAAAAGGCAATTGCAGTTGTCAAGAAACAATACTATTGGCTAGGTATGAAGAAAGAAGTGGTTGATTTTAGTACCAAGTGTTTGGGATGTTAGAAGGTCAAGGTCGAGAATAGACACCAAGATGGTCTTTTAAACCATTTCCCATTCTTGAGTGGAAATGGGAAGTTGTGACTATGGATTTCATCACTAAGCTTCCCATAAAAACCAAGTAGCATGATTCCATCATGGTAGTGGTGGATAAGATTACTAAAGTTGCCCACTTTATTCCAGTAAAGCTCACTCACAAGGAAACAAACATTGTTGATATATATATGAGGGAAATTTCTAAACTTCATGGTATACCTAAGACAATTATATATTATAGAGATTCCAAATTTACATCAAACTTTTGGAAGGGGTTATTTAAATGATTTGGGACAAATTTGAACTTTAGCACAATCTATCATCAAAAGTTAGATCCGAAAACAATGAGATTCAACCAAGTGATCGAGAACATGCTAAGGATGTAGGCGATCGATAAAACATCAAAATGGGAAGATTATTTTCATTTGGTTGAGTTTTCTTATAACAATGGGTATCACGCATCTCTAAATGGTTGGACCATATTTGCTCAGGGAAATGAAAGAGAAAATGGTGAAAATTAAGTAGAACTTAAAGGTTTCTCAAGAGAGGAAGAAAAGATATGAAGATAAAGGAAGACCTCCTAGAGAATTTAAAGTGGGTGACCATGTGTTTTTGAAAGTGAAATCTAGGAAGAGTTTACTTAAGTTGGGAAAATTTTCAAAGTTGACAACATGTTATTGTGGACCATTTGAAATCCTGAAGAGGATTGGTCCTGTCGCATACAAGATTTCACTCCCTACATCCATATGAATTCATAATGTGTTTCATGTATCTTTTCTAAAAAATTATGTGTATGATGCTAATAATGTAATTTATTGGAATTTGATTCAAGTGGAGAAAGAAGGCGAATTTTGAATTCTATTGGAGCACATATTGGATCGGAAGGTCAAGGTTCTTTGGAATCAAGAAATATGACTCATAAAGGTCAAGTGGTCCTATTACTGTCCTGTGGATGAAACTTGGGAACATGAGGATGTTATGTATGTAGAATATACATATCTTTGTTAATAATTTTGAAATTTTTATTGTAGATGATGCACTAAGGACAATGCAAAGATAAGGGGGAGGGGAATGTAATACCTATAGCCTGGACCCCAATTTGAGAATGTAAATGAACATATATGAAGGTGAGTTGTTATCACCCATGTTCTTGGTTTATTTTTGTGTACACCTAAATAAGTGCTCGAGGACTGCCTTGAAATGCACATCGGATCGGGTTTTGTCGCACCAAGGGAGGAGTGGGCAACCACTTCATAGTCTACATGCACTCGAGTAAGTGCACAAGGATTTCCTTTGAACATGCATCAAATTGGGTTTGTAGCCTAGATTTTTTGTACCAGAGATCCTTTGTATATTTGTACTTTGAGGTTGGAGTGCCTGTGTGGTTTTTAGTGTGACAAAGTGTTGATTTTGTGTGTGCACCAAGGGAGGTTGCACGTCCATTTCATAGTTTTGTGCCCACCTAGATAAGTGCATCATGATTCTAAAAGGCCAGCGAGCCTATCTTTGTAAAATGTAATGACACTCTGATATTAATGAAAATATACCACTGTGGTAGAAAAAACAAATGAAAAGAGATGGGGGGATTAAATTCCACTAGAAAGGGAAAGGGGGATAAGATTCTTCGAAAGGGGGCTAATCCAAGGTGGACTTAAGCCAAGGAAATATTATAATAATATTTCCTTAAGTTCATGGGATATGATTTTTTATCCTATGTTCCTAAGGGTAAGGAACAAGTCACCAAGTGGAGCTCATGTAGTTCCTAGCTTTACAAGTGTCACGTTAAGGGTATGCAATTAAATTTTTGAGAACTTAGTGTAATTCAAATATCTCTCCCATTCATTCTTACCATGATCCTCTCATGTTCACACTGCCATGTACCTTCCATACCTACAGTTGGAGACGTTTTACAGTGGTTTTGAAGAGTAACCTAAGCATTGAGCTAAAGAGGCAGATTGTCAGGCCCATGTGCTTTTGAAGAAGCAGGTTGTTAGGCTTGTGAGTTGTTGAAGAAGAGGGTTGTCGTGCATGTGAGAATTATCTCTCGGTGAGAGAATTGTTGGGAGTTGTTTTCCCAAGGTGCCAAGCTACAAATGTAAGGCTCTGAGACTTCTTTCTCATCCCATTGAAGCTTCGATAGGGAAGTGGGGTAGTAGAAGGACTATTGATCAGAGAAGGGACACACTTCTTGGGGTGGGACAAGCATGTGGGGAATGAGAGACTATAGGATTTTTTCTATTGTTGCTATCGTAGTCTGAGTATTTTGGATGTTGACAGACCTTATCCAGGCTTAGGATTCCTTTTCCCTGGTGGCGTTTGAGCCCTATATCAGAGGTGACATGCTGCTAGAGTCAATTAGCAAGAGAGTCTATGGTCGAGAGGAACGACTGAGGTCTATGCACAGTTGGTGGATTACAAAAAAAATAAGTTCCTTCTTATGTGGATTATTATGTTGGGTAATGTGAATACGTATGTTAATATAATCATGTTTTAATTGTGTGAATGATTATGTTATTTATGTTTATGAAATTAGTACCTAATTATGTTGGGATATGCATGCTATTGTTGGTACTACATAATTGTTGCAGATGTAGAGCATGCTAGTTATTAAGTTTTTCTTATAAAATTATATGGTAAAGGTCATGGGATTCTTAGGGAAATGCATGAATAATCAAATGCATAGGGGAATCAATCCACACACGCAAATGGAACAGACCACACACGTGCCATTGTAATGATTGCACCTGAGTTGTTTTATGAGTTCTTTTTGTTGTTATAGTCACTATGTGTTAAGTAATTTCAACAACAATTGTATGGGTTCTAGCGCAAAGTTAGAAATTTTGTGTGTGTTAAGGGTCAATTAACGCAGCTGACACAAGGATGGTTGAGGGCATAGAATTGTTAAGACATAGTTGTTGTGTGCGATACAAGATTGGTTTGCATGCACTAGGAAACAATTGTTGTGTGTAGAAAAAGGACAATTATGTGCACTTTTGATTTCAATGAGTTTCTTCCGCAGAAGAAAGATTGAGTATCAAAGAAGAGAAATAGCATGGCACAGTCCAACCTGGGACTGGGAACATTATCTTGTGGTTTTGAGTATATTTTTGGGACTAATCGTAACAAGGAATGTTACAAACTGGTAAATAAGTAAAAATTTTGGATGTGGCATGGCCCAGACTGCAGTTGGGGATGTGACAAATTGGTATCAGAGGGTAATTTTTTCTCAAGCATGAATTCAAATATTATTTTCAACCCTATAGATGGAAAGATTGAAAAATAAATTTAATTCATTTTTTCTTGCTAATACATGATTGGAAATAAAATCAGCAACATAAATGGTGCAAGCTAATAAAATTTAACTCAAAGAATTACAACTAAATTACAATAACTTTACAATTTATTTTAAAGAGAAAAGAACCCGTACATGTTGCAATTTATGTGTCATCTCAATCAAAGTGTCAAAAGTCTATAGGTGACTAGAAGCTAGATCTCCCTACATTAGGGTTTATAAAATCAAAACATCATAATTGATCTCAAGACCTCGATAAGGTTCTAACCATTGGTAGAGGTAAATACCTAGACATAGGGCCCGTAAAGATCATTTCCACCCACTTCCCCTTCAAAAGAGCAACAAAACCTCATGGATTCACCCACCCATCCACGCATATTGTTCTTAGAAAGTCAATGTTGCAATTCACACTTACACGCTCATGGGGAAGTGCTCTTGGGTTTCCAATGATATTTGTATAAAAAACACACACACATACATATATAAACGAAATGAATATTGTTTATTTGATTTATTGGGGGGAGAGAAATTATAAGTATTAAAAATTTTCATTAAATTAATATATTTTAAATTTACATTAAAAAATAAATAAAAAAAAAATCATTAACGTTGACATTTACACAATATAAAAATGAAACATTACCAATACTAACTTTTGTTATATTTTTAATTTCAAGGCCAATTTTATTTGTATTAGTCTTTATATTATATGGAGATGTAAAACAATAAAATTTGAGATTTTATTTTTTGTGATGATGTTGGTTATTGTTATTGAACACTAACATTGGCTTATGCGACCTTAATAAAAATGGATAAGGAATTAATTTATTCATTTTAACATTTTTTAATTTTAAAAGATCGAAAAGAAAGTTTCTTAAATTTTTTTGGTTTTTATGAGTTAACAAGTTATGGATCATAGATTTTAAATATTTTAAAATTGAAACTTATTGTTTGCAAATGAAAAGTATTTATGAAGCTAAATTAGTTTTTAACAATGTTCGTTTTATTTTTTGAGCTAAATAGAATAGGAAAACATTTTTTCTTTTCTAAATTGCGGTTAATGATTTCTTGGTGACACCACAATTTCTCCTTAAATTTAGTTGTGATAGTTCTTTAAATAGTATCAATATTTTCTAATCTAGCCTCACCCTCTATTCTCTAATGTTTTAAAAAAAACCAACATCTTTATAAGTGATTTAATACAATTCAAAGCAAATCTAAGATGCATCTTATTCTTTTAATTATATCTAGGTAGAGAATTATATAAGATGTGTTTATTTTAATTCTTCATATAATAGAATGTTTTTTGGTTTTTTTTATTTTTTTTATTTAAAAATATTTCTATCTCAATCTTTATATCTATATAAAATAATTGGAGTAAAAATGCAATTAAGGAGGATTTTCGTTTTTTTTCCATAAAATTAAATTTGCTTCTTATAATAGTTTTTAGGACAAAAATAAGATTTTTGTCCTCCATTAATCATTTTCTCAATATTATAGTTCCATATATTCTTACTTGTATGAATTAGCTCCAATGTTGTTATTATTATATTTAAAATTAGATTAAGTAATATTTAAAAAAAAAAATTTATCATTAGCTCCAATGTTGTTATTATTATATTTAAAATTAAATTAAGTAATGTTTTTGGAATTTTTTTTTATCATTGTTTATCAAAGTTAAAACAAAAATATTTAAGAATTCTTACTTTCTTGTCAATATTGTGCTAAAAAGTCAATATTGTGCTAAAAAGTGAACAATGTCATCGATATAATGAAGGAGCATTACTATCCCATTGAAATTTGTGTCAATTGAAACTTCTTCTTCCAACCAAGCATGTAACTCTTCATTATAAATACTAAGAAAGGTAGAAAATATTACAAAACCTTAATTAATCCCCTATATTACAATTATAATTTTTTAACCCACTTTTATTATTTGTGAAATTAGAAATTACATTCTCATACAAAATCATAAATAGTTTTCTAATATTTTTGATAGGTTATTTTTATACATGATATTGGAATATTTTCTAAAATCAACCAAGTAACAAAGAGATTAGTTTTATTATTTAAATATTATTTTTTAATATTTTTGATAGGTTATTTGTAGATATGATAATAGAAGATTTTCTAAACTCAACTAAGTAACAAAGTATTAGTTTATTATTTAAATATTATTTTGTAATAATTACAATAAGTTGTCATTATTGGTCGCGTCCTTGAGACTCTGCAAAAAATGGTGCTAGGGTTTCAACGCCTACGTGTGTGCATTAATGGCCCCCTCCGAGGGAGGGGTCCTCCACCAGGATCCCTGTCTTGATATCTGCAGGCATTCTAGGTCGTTATCTCATCTTATGTTAAATTTCCCAAGCCCCCGCCCTCCCGATTCATTAAAAAGGCGGTCGAAATCCCCAAGGTTGTTGTATTCGCCCCTTCAACGTGACCTTTGGAGCTCATACTCATAGATAAAGGATTAATAGGTCAATTCACATGACTATGGCCATCCCCAAAAGCCATGCACATCTGGTTGGAAGCAAACTAGTGCAAGCTAATCAAGGGACAATTGTTGGCAGCCTTCTATGGTAAGGGATTCTTCCCCTTTTTGTTCGAAAAAAAAGAATATAGAGATTTGATTTTCCGAAGCAGTCCCTACTTTATGGGGGCCAGAGGAATGTACCTAAACAAATGGACTTCATACTTTCTCCCAAAGAATGATATCCCCACAATAGTCCTAGTTTGGGTGAGGCTTCCCTTCCTCCCCCTCCATTGTTGGAACGATGAAACCATTAGAAACATATGAAACACCCTCAGAAAGTACATCGATCCTGTCGAACCCTGGGAAGGCCTTCAGGCCTGCGCCAGACTATGTGTAGAAGTGGATATGGAAAAAGGTCTCCCTAAAACAATACAAATAAACTTGGACAATTGGTCCTACATTTAATAGGTAGACTATGAACAAATTCCCTTCAAATGTAAAATCTACCACGAATATGGACATTTTGCCAAATCTTGTCCCTAGGCCAAAGAACTACAGGACCAAGATCCCAAACAACATTAGTGGCAACAACCAAAAAAGAAAAAACCAAATGGGAAAACCCAACCTATTCTCACTCAAAACCAAAGGGAAAAACCTCCTGATCCAAAAGAAAAAATTCTTGGATCCCCATAAAAAGGAGAATCAAGCCACAATCGATATGTCGAGCTCCACCAAGATGGAGACCTCAAAGAATTAAGGGAAAACCAGGAAGAAATCTAGGAACAAGAAGAGGAAGGAAAAGAAAATGACAAAGCCCCAGAAAAGGTAAAATAAGTCCTATATATAAGTGGAGAATCCTCAAAATCTCTCCACACCCAAAATATGGAAAATCCAGAAATGTTAGAAGAAGCGAGATGGGACTCCTCAGAAAGTGAATCCGACCTGGAATTAACTCAAACTTTAAATAGAAGGAGACCTGGAAGGAAATCACACAGAAATAAAAGAGAATCGACAGCAGATAGAGAAAAGGAACTAGGTATACAAAAAAAAATCGAGTAAACTCTAAAGAAAGATGGAAAAACTAGGAAGAACAAGGTAGCCCAACATAAGGAAACAACTTCACAACCATCAAGAGGGGGGCACCCAAACATCCTGATAAATGATGAAAAACATCTCCTGGAATTGTAGGGGATTAGGAAGTAATCTCAAGAAAGAAGAAGTCAAAAAATTGATACAAGAAGAAAAACCTTCCATCCTCATTCTCCAAGAAACAAAAATGAGGGAGCAGGAAACCCTCAAAGACTTGCAAAAAATATGGAACAAATGTGATGGTCGTGCAGTGAGCTCTAGAGGGGCTTCAGGCGGAATCAAAATTATATGGAAGATGGAAGATTTTGACCTACAAGCTCAAATGCAAACCCAATTCTGGCTTATGGTAAATCTTCTCAATAAAGTCTCAGGTATGTTGTTTTCCATCATCAATGTTTACATGACAAACAAATATAATGAAAAAATTGAATGTTGGAAATCCCTGCTAGACCTTGCCAAGGAGAATCCTCCCTAGAACCTCATTATTGCAAGAGACTTCAACACAACCAAAGCCTCAAAGGAAAAAAGAGGAGGCTCGGTGGTAAAAGATCAATTTCGGGAACGATTCGAGGACCTTATATCGGACCTGGATCTCTATGACGTTCCCTTGAACAAGTGAATCCACACTTGGAATAATAGAAGAGCAAGGCCTGGACATATAGCCGCAAGATTGGATAGATTTCTGATCATAAGCTCACTATTGTCCCTCCTCGAAAATCCTTGCTCAACGAACCTTCCCTGGGCGGGCTCGAATCACCACCCCATAAGACTGGCCTTAGAAGATCAACATAACTGGGATCTTATTCCATTCAAACTAAACCCCCTATGGCTAGACAAACCTAAGATCATTCAATCCATATCCAAGATATGGAACCAGTGGATCACAAGCTCACTAAATTACATCTGGGATCATAAGCTCAAACTGGTTAAGGACCTCTTAAAGAGCCGGGATAAAAACACTACGCAAATCAAAGAAAAAGAAAAAAAGTCTCAACTGGAGGTTATTCAAGAAGAAATGGAAATTATAGAGATTCAACAGAACCTCCTCACCCAAGAGAAAAAATTCCTCAAAGAGTACCTCCAAGATCTAGCTGAAGAGGAAAACACTTGGCGACTTAAATCCAGGAGTCACTAGCTGAAACCATGAGACCAAAATACTTCCTTCTTCCATAATCAAGCCAAAGTCACGAACTGGTCAAATCAAATTTCCAAACTCAAAACCCCTGAGGGTTAAATCTTGAAAGATATCGCCCAAATCAAACAACACACCTCCTCCCATTTCCAAAATCTGTGCACCACCTCTGGCAAGGATGAGTATCACCTTTCTGAAGCCTTTCTCCAGCATATTCCTCAAAAGATTACTGAGGTTGACAACACCCACCTTGACAGACCCATAAAGGAAGAAGAAATTCTCAGAGCATTGAACCAATTCCAATATGACAAAGATCTGGGTCCTGATGGATTCACCTTGCATTTCTATATAAAATGTTGGCATATCATCAAGAAATAGTTCATAAGAATGGTATGTTTTGCTCACAAGGCTAAAAAGTTGGGTGAAGCAACTAACTCTTCTTTCTTGGCTCTCATCCCAAAATAATCTAGAGCCTCCTCCCTTAATCTCTTTAGACCCATCTCCCTGTGCAACATTTCCTATAAAATCTTGTCCAAAATAATTGTGAATAGACTCAACCCCCTCCTCATCCCGCTAATCCTTCCAAACCAAGGAAGCTTTGTAGTTGGTCGCCATATTTCGGAAAAATTCATTCTTGTACAAGAGGCAATCCATGCCAGTAGCTCTTGGGGGGACTCTGGCATGGCTATAAAACTAGATATGGCCAACGCTTTTGACAGAGTGGAACATAACTTCCTCTTCAAGGTCCTGAAAAAATTTGGTTTCAGTCAGAGATTCATGGACTGGATCTACTCCTATATTGGCTCTCCTTGAATAACGCCCCTAATAAATGGAATACCGGGTCCTTTATTCAAGGAATCCATGGGTCTAAGATAGGGCTTCCCCTTTCCCCCCTTGCTCTATGTGATCATGGTCGAATCACTAAACAAAAATTTTGAATCGGAAAGCACAAATGGAAACATTCCTGGAATAAAAATCACTCAAGGAGTAAAAAGACTGAACAACTCTCAATTTGCAGATGACACAATCCTCCTAAGTGGAGCTTCCAATACCCTGGCCAGAAGAATCCTCCAAGTCCTGGATACCTACCTTATAGTTTCGGGAGGTCTCCTAAACAAAAAAAAATGCCAAATTTATACCTAGAATGTCTCGACACTTATCAGAGTGGGAATAGCTCAAATCATGGGGTTTTCCATTACCCAAGACTAGTAATCCTTCAAATACTTGGGCCTTCCTCTTTGCATTAAAGAGTTCCCTGGAGATAATTGGCACCATTTCATCCAAAATATCAGGGAAAAGATGGGAAAATGGGGGTCACGGTGGCTCAATCCAGCAGGTAGGGTGGTGTTTATCAAATCCGTTCTCTTGGCCCTCCCCCTTTATCAATTATCTACCCTTCTAGCCCCAAAGGGAATTATTAAATAAATGGCCCAGCTCATGCATAAATTCCTATGGCAAGGGGCGAAATCCAACCACAAAAAAATCCACTTGGTAAATTGGGAAATAGTCACTCTGCCCCAAAAAAGTGGGGGTCTGGGAATCAAGGGCCTCGAAATCACCAATTCTGCAATGGGAGCCAAAATCCTTTGGAGGATAGTTTCAGGTGGTAATGACTAGTGGAAACAGACACTTATCAGCAAGTACAGAATGGGTAAAAGAAAAGGGAGTATGGACAATCCACAAACCCATCAAACAAGCTCTCAAATCTGGAAATTAATAAAGGGAGTTGCCCCCTTCTTCAAAGACAACCTTTCCCGGATCTCGGGCAATGGGAAAACAATTAGAATTTGGCAAGATCAAATCCTCGGGGCGACTTTAAACCCTTGGGAAGGAAATCTCTTGGATTTAAAATGTTGGATGTTAGGCACAAGCAATCGTACCATGTACGACATCTCAGCCTGGAATGACAATGGCAGCTGGAGAGACTGGAACTTGGGGGATGTCCCACAACATCTGATAGCACAGGATCATCGCCTGACCATGCTTCTGAAAGGGGTAGCCACCATTCAAAAAACCTTTCCAAATAGAAGGGGTTGGGGGGACAAAGGATACTCAGTCAAATGTGGTTATAACAAGATCCTCAATATCACAAGAGACTATCAAACCTCAACAAAATGGAATGATGTATGGAACTGAGACTCCCTCCAGAAAATGAACTTCTTCACCTGGACTCTAGTGCACGATAAAATATTAACAGGGGACAACCTCATGAAAAGAGGATTTCATGTCCCCTTCATCTACCCTCTTTGCCAAAACAATTAAGAGAACATCAACCGTTTATTTTGGGATTACTCTTTTGCGAGAAATATTTGGATCTTAGCCTTTGGGGATCTTTGTTAAGGGCCTAACCCGCACATAGGTAGATCAATGTATTCGGATGTAATAAAGGTCAATATTAATAAGACCTTTCAATAAAATAGAATAAGGCGGATGTAATAAGACCTAATAGAAGCTTCCG
>JZKD02S1907298.1:548784-559099 GCA_000966675.3 Picea glauca | reverse complement strand
TCATGTTTCATGCTTGAAGAAGGTGATTGGAACCAGGTGCCAAATTCAAACCAACCTTCCAGAGTTAGCTGAAGAAGGATCCATTTGGCTACAACCAAAAGAAGTTTTGGACCAGAGGGAGCGTCGCCTGCGTCAGAGAACCATCAAGGAAGTGCTAGTATAGTGGAAAGATACGACTCCAGCAGATGCCACTTGGGAACCAGCTACCATTCTGCAACAGTTTCCACATCTCAAGCCTTGAGGACAAGGTTGTTTTTAAGGGGGTGGACATGTTAAGCTCCTAACCCGCACATAGGTAGATCAATGTATTCGGATGTAATAAAGGTCAATATTAATAAGACCTCTCAATAAAATAGAATAAGGCAGATGTAAGAAGACCTAATAGAAGCTTCTTCTTCTAGAAGGATCTTCCTCTATATGTTTCTCTTAATAGACATATTTAGTATAAATAAGGGTCGAGGGTATGAAAAAATCTAGCTTGGATATTATTGTAACAGAGCGTTTCTCGACTGGAGGTTGCCCCCTCGAAGAAGCCTGTGAACATTGCTATCTGATTCAAAGTGCTATTTTTGTTGCTATTTCGTATATCATTTCTGTGTATTGTGAAGATTATGCTGGATATTTTACTGTTATTCTGTCTTTTCTAGCATTTCATTTCTGTTCTGCATATTTTATATATCTGGTATCTTGCAATCTTTCTAGAAATATAAGATGGCCCTGTTTTCCTCATCCCAGCCTGGGAAACTAGGAAAAGTACTATCAGGGATCCTTCAAGGACAAGCCAAATCTGAAGCGTAATTGGCAAGCGATGCCAAAGTTTATCTGCTGACAGATTTGGATAACGAGAAATAGAAAAAAAAATCAAGGGAAGGCCTCCCTTCCCCAAACAACAGTTGTTAAAGAGAAGTTGATTCTCTCATAATCCATAAATTCAAAACCCCTAAAAATAGAGGACCCAACCAATTGAATCGTCCGGGAAAAAGACTGGATGGAAAGCTTCAATCTCAGTGCTTCTAAGCACATCAATGCAACGAATAGATCAAGTTGGTAGCTTCATAACACTCTCAACATAAAACTATGGATCCAAAAGAAAAGAGTCCATACCCTTTGTTTTGACGGAACTTCAAAGGGAAACCCAGGGGAGGCAGGCACGGGGGGGAACTCTTTGATCCCAGAGAAAAAAAATCCTCAAGCTACCATTGGAATCTGGGGACGGAAACTAACAACAAATCTGAGGCTTACGCCCTCTTAAAAGGAGTAAAACTAGCCCAATCCAGGGGAATCTAAGAGCTTGTAGTTCTAGGGGACTTCAAAACCACAATAAGAATGATGATACAGGGAACAAACCCCAGAGACCCAAGCCTAAATAAAATAATGGACAAAACTAGACTGGTCTCCCCATATATCAGAACCACCTTCTACCACATACTAAGGGAAAACAACAGTGAAGCCCACAAAATGGCCAATGCAGCAATAGTGGAAACTCTAGGCGCCCTAAGTATAGATGAGGTCCCAACCCTAGCGCCCCTTTACTAATGATCTTCTTCGATCAGAAGATGGTCGACGCAACAAGGTGCTTCCCTTTGGGTCCAAACAAAACTCCTGGGCACATGGGTAGGAAGGAATGTCGCCACGCCCAAAATAAGGAAGGGGGCTTATTAGCACAACTAAGATTGGGCCCACCAGGTGAATGGTTAAGAAGCCACAATAACATAAGGTGGATGCTTTCATTCGTCCACATGGATCAGGAAAAATGCAGGCCCACCAAGTGGCATGCACCACACATTGATCTCTCTACCCGACACAACGAGGTGGCCATCATCACAGAAAGTGTGAAATCCCTAGTTCGCATGGGAAATCTGGAATCTCTCCCTCATTTGTGTGTGATTGCGGTATGGTAATATCAACTCCCACAACGTAGTAGCTCCTTCGTCATCAACCTCACCTCCACCTTCCATTCCATGGCATCGGATGGAACAGTTTGCAGGAATCCTCCCATGAACTCGTAGGTAAGTATGCCATTTCCTTTTTCAGAAATCATGTCGTCGTCCTTGTCTAGTGTATGGATCCTATTGAATTTCCCATCCACTCATTTGTCCTCTCTGGTCCAAATGTTATTTATCCTAGCCTCCTCGCCACCCTCGCGGTATGCCAGGATTTTTTTAAGAGTAACCTCGGTCTCTCTTTTCCCTAGCTCTGAGTCATGCTCCCTGGA
Source organism: Picea glauca (assembly GCA_000966675.3). Taxonomy (NCBI): domain Eukaryota; kingdom Viridiplantae; phylum Streptophyta; class Pinopsida; order Pinales; family Pinaceae; genus Picea; species Picea glauca. Next base: position 556,884 of record JZKD02S1907298.1, on the reverse strand, counting down.
TTTCGAGACTCCCTTATCCCCCATCCTCAGAGCCTGGTTTGGATTCACACTTCTTCATGACCCCCTGAATTCTCACCCTAGTAATCCTCAGAAATACTATGCTCCTTTGTTTTCTACACCTCTCTCTGTGTTCCGTCTCTTTATCCGAACTCTCGTGCCCCTTCAAGTTGTCCACTCGTGTTCATAGGCCAACCTCTCCTTCTGCTCAAATTTCCTTCTTTGCTCCATGCAGAACCCTCAAGAGATGGTTAGGTCTGGCCACTCCTCAGGAAACAACGAAATGAAGCAAGCAACTGTAGCTCAGGAGGACTCAGGAAGTTGGCCAGAGGATGACTGGGAAGTAGATTGTGGTGGTTACAACAGTCTAAGAGACTGCTGCAGATCCCCCTCCTCTCCAAGGGATACGCGACCTCCCGGTCTAAGATCTTCTCAAAAATGACCTGAAACAACCTTTGATTCCTTGCAGGAACCTTTAAGAAACAAATCCACAGGTATTTTGTGAAAATTCTGCCCGTGTGAGCAAGCATTAGGCGTAAAATATTCTCCACGTGACCATGCCTTGCGACCACGTGCCTAACCCCAAAAGGTATTTCACGATTTCACGTGTCGGGTATATGAGTCAACCCGACTCTCCATCCTTCAAACTCCCAAACTCCTGACAGGGGCCTAACACTAGCTAGCTCCACTCTTATCCTTCCACCATATGACCTCCAGTTATGACCCGGGGCTCAACCCTCAAGAACGTTGGGATTTCATGACTCGCGACTTCGCGAAATGCCAATATTTTGGAGCACCAAATCAATGGATTGCACTCCTTTGGATCTGACGACCACTATCAAATCAGGAACTCAGACTTCACGAGTTCTCACGATTCTACCCTTTCACCTCTTCCTCCTGCGAGTCAGCGAAATGTTGATCTCTTGCCACGTGTCCCCTTTCGATGGACGGTTTCGATGATTTCAGGATTTCGCATTTCAGGATTTCATGAATTTCACTTCATTTCTTCCAAATCTTCTGGTTTGTGAAATTTCGATAAATCCTCGCGACTAACCAGTGCGCTACTTCTCTGAGATCTAACGGCTTGAAAGATTTCGGCTTCTCCTGAATGGATCTTAACCTTCAATCTTATTTAGTCTTCAAAATTCCTTTCTAAAGAATTTCTCCCGCTTAATCCTCCGTACTTGTTCTTCCTTTGAACTTTCAATTTTTGTGCTCCACCTTTGAATCCTTCAAATCTTTAGGACTTATAAATTCCTCTAAGTATTTCTTCTCGAAGTTTAGAATCACTACTCCTCCTAAGATTCTGACAAATGAAATCTAAACCTCTACCTTGGCACACAATTGCACTCTGCGTCTTCTTCAAAAGACTTTTTGATGCCCTCCTAGCATACTCTTTGCTCAACTTCCTGAGATTTCAAACTTAAGCTAAGTTTTCTTCTACATGTACTTCTTGCGCTCAATATGCATACTCTGCATACAAAAATCTCCCCACAATCTCTTCTATTGTTCGAGTCGAAAAATACTTCCTCGCGTGCACTCCTTGCGCTCTGCATGCATTCCTTGCATAACTTACAGAAAAGAAAAAATTGAAACGCATTCAATTATTCATTCACTCACCATAAACATGATACATTTACATAATACACAATTAACAGTCAAGACACTATCAACATCGTATAGTTTTTGGTCAATTTTCTCTGTTATATTCATTTCAAAGAGAAAAAACATAAAATACAGTCATTATATCCTACAACCATTACAATGAAAACTTGTCTAAGGACTCAGAGCCTCTTCACTCTTCTTCCTCCTATCTAAATCCTATTTCATTCTATTCAAGCGGTTACCTACTCAATTAAATGCAACCTAATGACTAATATAGGCAATTATCCTACACCTGTAATACATTATAGTCGTGTAAAGGATTTACAATTGTTTTGTCTCTTCAAATGGTGGCCCGACTTCACAAACAACTAAATTAATCAAGGAGAAAATAAAAAATCTCCACATTGCTACCAAGGTGGTTAAAGGTCGGTTTGGCTCCTTCGATGCCTTGAGGTGTCGACTTCAATTCTATGTCTTCCTTTCTAGATTTGATAGCGATGCTCCTACATCATATTCCAAATGGGTGCAATGAGTGCCAATCGTGCCTTCGAGATGGAGACCTTATCCCAACACTGATTTTTGATAGGCAAGCTTCAAGATGAAAGTAATGACCAACACAGTTAAATTGAAACCAACCGCTTGAACATCGAGATGTTGCAACAAAGATTGGATCAGCTAGATGACTCACAGGCTCCCGCAAGCAACTCATAAGACCAACAAGGTTACTCAAGGAACACCCATTCGAACTCAATCAACCAAGTTTCGAACCTGAATGAACCCCTCCCAGAATTCAGGGCGAACATGCAATGAACAAAAGTGGAAAATGGTAATTAAGCTCAAATCTTTGTATGTTTTTTCGAATAGTATATATCAGTGGCTCCTTTTGCCGAATATATCCAAGAAATTCAACATACAGAAATCTTAAAAATCATGGGGGATGCTACTTACTATATGACAATCCCTTCTCTTGTAATCAACTCTCCTTGAGAGGGAACTCGACACGGTCTATGAGGACCTTCTTTTTGTAACACCAGTGGATTCATCCACACAGTTAATATAATTTCTCCAGTTTTTGTTAAAAAAAAATAATTATAATAAGCTGCCCACAAGGGTGTAGACCGATTGACAAGTGTCGTGTAAATGGAAGGAAATATATAAAAAAGGTCTCAAGTTCGATTCTCATCGAGATTTACTTGTGGCGCACCTGGAGTTGTGTGGATTTACCTGATTGATTTGTAGGAATCAACCAAGTAATAAACATATTGTTTATTATTTAAATATTCTTTTGTAATAATTATAATAAGATTAGTTTTATTATTTAAATATTCTTTTGTAATAATTATAATAAGTTTTCTAATATTTTTGATAAGTTATTTGTAGGAATGATATTCTAAGATTTTTTAAGCTCAACCAAATAAAAATATTATTTTTATTATTTAAATATTCTTTTGTAATAATTATAATAGGTATAATTAAGTTGTCCATGTTTTAATGATACGTTCTAGAAATTTAAATGGTATTTAGCCAAAAAAAAATTGAATTTTTTATGAGGGTGGGGGTGGAAGGAGTATATGAGAAAACTTATTTAAGTTTTCTCATATACTCCCCCCACCCCCATAGAGGGTGGGAGGGGCGGACATTATTAGATAAAATATATAATAATAAATTTTATCTAATAATGGGTCACCCTCCAACCCTCTATAGGGGGCATTATTAGATAAAATTTATAATAATAAATTTTATCTAATAATGCCCCCCCCTCCCAATTTTATCTAATAATGCTCCCCTCTCCCACCCTCTCTAAGGGGGGCATTATTAGATAAAATTTATAATAATAAATTTTATCTAATAATGCCCTCCCACCCTCTATAGGGGGCATTATTAGATAAAATTTATTATTATAAATTTTATCTAATAATGCCCTCCGTCCCAATTTTATCTAATAATGCTCTCCCCTCCCACCCTCTATAGGGGGGCATTATTAGATAAAATTTATTATTATAAACTTTATCTAATAATGACCCTAGTCCCACCCTCTATAGAGGGTGGGAGGGGAGCATTATTAGATAAAATTTATTATAGAGGCTGGGGGGCATTATTAGATAAAATTTATTATAGAGGGTGGGAGGGGGAGGCATTATTAGATAAAATTTATTAATAAATAAATTTTATCTAATAATGCCCCTCGTCCCACCCTCCTGGGAGGCATTATTAGATAAAATTTATTATAGAGGGTGGGAAGGGGGCACATTATTAGATAAAATTTATAATAATAAATTTTATCTAATAATGCCTCCCCTTCCCACCCTCTATAATTGAATTTTTAACCATGAAGTAATTTTCCTTTTAAAGTGATTTTGTATAACTTGATTAAATAAAATTTACATTGAAATTCCATAAATAGAAAAGATATGAATAAAACTTTCAATTTCTTTTTGAATTTTTAACCATGAGTAATTTTCCTAATTTTCTTTTTAAAGTGATTTTGTATAACTTGATTAAATAAAATTTACAATGAAATTCTATAAATATAAGAAAGATATTAATAAAACTTCCAATTTCTAATATTTTTAATAGCTAAACTTTATAAATAAGAAGCAAACCTTTAATTTAAAAAATTTCTACTAGATATTTTAAACATTCTCTTCTGAAAGACATTTAAGCTCAATTGGTAAGTGCCGTGAAAATGAAGTTCCATGAGGTTTCGAGTTCAATTCCACCGACTTAACTGGAAGTTATAGTGATAACAACGTGATATATATATATATATATATATATATATTATTTTATAATATTAAAAATATTATTATTTTATCATTACACTTTTAACATTTAAAGAATTAAAAAGTACACAAATTTACATTTTATAAATGTTTTAACATTATAAAATTAATTATATTATAATAAAATATAATATAATTTTTTTTCACAAATTCAATAAATTATACAAGCCATTCAAATAAACTATATCATTCAAATTTTCAGTCTTTTGTCATTTTTTTACATATATGATAATGTGTCATCATATATACTTATTCTCAAGTTTCCTTTATTTAACAAAATTTAAAATACTTTTAAAAAATAATAAAGAAAACTCAAACACAATTTTTTTATCACCTTATTTTATACTAAATCTTAAATTTTAAAATCATTATTTTAAAAGTTTGGTTGTTTTGGTAATTTTTTGGATTTAATTTTACCCAAAATCAGGTGATAAATGATTGGATCTACATATTTGAGTAGTTAAGTTTATATAATCCGAATGTTCAAGAGTTTTTCAACAAACTGAATCCATTTATACTTTCAAAAATGCAATTTAAACAACAGACTGAATTCATTTATACATTTAAAAATGCAATTTAAACAACAATGAATAAAGATTTTATCCAAATTTATATCACCTAATTCCTATAAAAAAAAAACCCAAAAAATAAATAGTTTAGCTAACAACTAAACAACTATAAATAAAACATACTAAATCTGAAATGATCAATAATTCATCTTAAAATAACTATCTATAAAACATACTTTCTTAAGAGTAACAAATATGCTCCGTTATGTGCATTCAATTCAACTGAGTCAAGAATCATGAGCCTTGTTTTCAGAGGTTGCTGCTGTCATGTGATATGAAATATAAGTTTCAAGAAATCATATAATCCGTATCAGCAACTCTCGATAGCCACAATATATATATAAGACAAACAAAATTGCAAGTTCCAATTTCTTGGAAACCTCAGTTGTTTCCAATACGATGGCATGTAATATGCTAGTTCTGGGCTGGCGGAAGGTAAGGACTCTTTCCGTGGATTCTTTCATTCCGTTTCTCTAAAAACCTCTGTATACAACATTTCCTACTGATTGGAATAGCCGCTGCAACACGCATTGCAATTTTATGTCAAATATATATGCCTTCCATTCAGTTTTCTACATTAAGAAACCCTAACCAAATTAAATTAGCTTTTGCTATTTAGTTACAGGTCCTCTTACCGGTTTTTATCGTCTCAGAAGCTTGGGTGTGGTTGAGGATGGCTACAGGCGCCGAGTCTGAAGAAATCGGACTCATATCCATGCTACGGGGCGTGGGGTTGAGCTGCGTTGAAGGCGTAGACGCAGAGGATGACGGAGACCCACTATGCGGAGAGCCACAAATTCTGCTTGCCGCCATCATTATGGACTTTGCCTGCACCATCCCACAGCACAACAATATTTCAATTACGCAAAATCTCTCTAATTATGGACTTTGCCTGTACCATCCCATAACACCATAATCGAAATTCTATACAGTGTGAGACTTCGTGTATCAGCAAATTCCACCAATTCGTGTATAACTACACCAGTTCACAGTCTTTTCTAAATTTATAACAGAATAGAAACCACGACGGCAGCAGAGGACCCGCCTGCAAGAAGGGTGTAGTACCTTATCTGCCGAGACATTGTAAACGCTCACTGTCCCCGCGTAGAAAATTGTGAGCTGGGCACAAGGCGGTTGCTCGGCACCAGCGTTGGGAGACCTGATTAGAATGTAACAGTGCAATTTATAAACATCATAGCCACTAAGGCTTAAAGCAAGCTAATGAATTAATAATGCGAGCAACAAATCTTATACCTAAAAACATCGGGATTTGGAGAAGATGGAACTTGGCTGTGCTGTTGTGCCGATGCAGCGGGTTGAACTCCGCGCTGATAAGGGGACGACCCCGTCCCCACCGGCCACCGAGGGGGTAACAGAGAAAGATCTAAATTGGGCAGTTCGTAGATACCAGCTTTAACAGGCGCCATACTCTTCGTCACTCTGCCATTGGAATCTGCACGGCACGGGTTGCACACTTCCTGCAAACATAACAAAGAAAATAATTAAAGACAAACGCAGTATTATAACGGTTGCTGTTATCAGTGAAAAATATACTTTGACAGCTACGAAATCTGTTAAAGCATACCAAATCTCTTTCCTCTGCAGGCGTTGGTGATCCCCTGAAGGTGAAAGAAGAGTATGTGTCGCCCAAATAATCAGGTATGAGATCTGCCATACCTGCAAATGTCTAACAAAAATTAGCTTCTCCAGTAATGTATCCGATCGGAAGAAACAGAGGGTTGATTTCAGGCTAAAACGATTGAAGTCACTGTAATTTGTAAACGGAAGAGGGGAAGTGGATTAAATGGAAAAGGGTACCGGACTTAAATATAGCGACTCTCATAAATCAAACGGCTACAAAAGTAGGTCCAAGGGATTGGCCGTAAATATGGAAATCCATCCTTCAGATTTTTCCACAAAATTTTAAAAAATTACAATTTTTCAGCTGAAATTACAGATTCCTTAACCAAAGGCTCAAAAGAAAACATTTGGATGCACAAGCTATTCTGCTATAAAGCATTGGGGAGAAAGAAAAAGTATTATATTGAAGAGTTTAATCCCATTTACAATTATCATCAAAAAGGTACATAGGGGCCAATATATCGCGAAAATGCCTATTGCCCAATTAAGAACCAATTCCCATCAACTCCTTTGTGAAACAGGGCGTTGGAAAAGACAAAAAAAGCTTGGGAAGAAAGGGTGTGTATGTTCTGCAACTCCGGAAAAGTGGAAACAAAAAAACATTTCATTTTAGAGTGCGAAACTTTCAAAGACAGCAGGAACAGTTATATAAGTATCTTAACAGCTAACTCTTGAAATAATTTATTCAACCAAGACACACTGGTAAAAGTGGGAAAGCTAATCATCAAGATAAACAGGAAAAAGACTAAAATACAAAAATCAGTATATGAGACCGTCTGTTTCATAAACTATTATTAACCTCGTGAACCTTAAAATTTCTGTAGCTTATTACATATTTCGATACTTGTTTCTTCCAAGGCTTTGTTAATGGAATCGGACCGTACCTTTGATACTATTTTCCTCGGTGGATTCTCTGAAGCTTCTTTCTTCTAAAGGTCGCTTTCCTTTATCGTTCTTCATAGCTGCTGCTGTATTTGTTGGTGGTATCGCTGGATCGAAACTGTGACCAGATGGCTTTGAAACAGCAAATGGAAAGTCCGAACTATAATATTCCTGTACTACGGGTCTGTGAAAACCATGGACTTCTCCGCGTGCTACATAACGCGGTGTCACGCGTTTGTTTTGAATCACGTGAAAGTCGATAAAACACTTTGTTTTGTACTAAATCACGTGAAAGTAGATAAAAACAAACGCCCGTAGAGAAAGTCCAGAATCGACGAGAACGCCGCGGAACGTGTTGTATTAAAACCTGTTTTAATGATTTAACACGTGTATCTATCTCGTCGCTATCCATTGGATATATATAGTGTGTATCTGTTCGGTTCGGCATTGAAGAGTACACATTTGACCGGTTTTTACGGCTACATATCCATTGCAGTGCCAGCCTATGACAGGAAAAATTCTAGGTACCATGTATAATTGTCCATCCATCAGTTGAAATTTCCGCTTATTGTGGGTTTCCATGGCTTTCCACCGCACGCTAAAAGTGTGCTTGAATATGCGTA
>JZKD02S1907298.1:526940-537936 GCA_000966675.3 Picea glauca | reverse complement strand
GAAAAGGAGGCACTACGACGGGAATATATGCACATAGAACACTTCTCATGGATAGTCAACTACAAAATAAATGGCAAGTTCAAACTTTTTGTGGAATGTCTCATTAAAATGGTTCCTTTGATTTCCTTTGTCTCACCTTATACTGCGTTGTTGGCTCCATGATGATCCAAATAATAGTGTGGGGGTCATGTTGGCACCTAAGGTTTTGTATAAGCTATTTGTTTCCACAAGTCAACACTGCGCACATGACAAAGAAGATACGTTTCATGGATCCAATTTTAGCATCTATTCCACCCAAGGATATACCATTTGTTTCTACCCATTTTGTATTGTTATTAAGGGACTTAAAGAGATCAGATGCAAGAAAAACAAGAGAATATCATATATAGTAAATTTGTAACTATTTTTTCAACAATGTAGCTGGTCACGGTCGAGGTTGTGGATGAGATGGGAAGTTAGTTTTGATTTCCATGCTCAATCGAAGATATGGGGGGATGCATGAAAATAGGTAAGGGGTTGGGTTTTTAGTCACAAGAAAGGTGAATGTGGATAGAGAGTTAGGAAGAGCTAAATAAGATATACCTCAAAGTCCATTCTCGTTTCAGTTTTTTATGTTTAGAGATACTATTTTTTAATGTGATAAAGATGTTAGTGGAAGGCCCATCTTTGTTTTGGTTACCATTGTTGTTTCTTGAGAAGGTTTCATCCTATTTAGTATGAGAATGTATTTACATTCTTTTGATTTTAATGAATGAAAGTTAAAGAAAATTAATATATGTATGTTGATGTGTTATGGTTTGAATGCATGAATTTTTACAATATGATTTGAAAGAACCTTATGGTAGTTATGAATGAATGAATGATTAGTTGATGGATATTTCATGTATGTGTTATTCCTTCACATATGAAACAAGAATTATTTTTTCTATGATTCTCACGGTGTCTCAGGTGATACCTTATTTGGTCCTTAAAGATTGAATATGTCGACACCTATGGGGGTTTTGATATTGGTAAATATTATCAAACCCTAGGTATGATAAACCCCCCCAAGAGATAACATCTCCCTAACCCACCCTCAAGTTATATATCCTCTTCAGAACCCTCCTCCCAATTGAGGGTTATTGGAACATCTAGTTCTAGGCCCAATTATCCCCCCATCAGGACCTTCCTCCCCATATAACCCAAATTCCACCATGACTAGATCTAATTCTACACCCAATGTCAATCAACCTTCTATTCCTTTTATGGAAGGTTTGAATCTCCCTGATTTGAAGAATTTGATTAATGATCCCATCCATCGTGATCCTAATTGGTCCAATATTCCAATCAAACTTCCCTTATGTATCCCAAAGTTTGAGGGAAAACCCAGAGAGGATCCCTTTAACCATATCACGTCCTTCCACGTTTAGTGTTCCTCTAACTCCATAATGGAGGCTTCGATTAGGATGACACTTTTTTAATGTAATTTGATGGGTGTTTCTTTCAAATGGTACAAACACCAAATTGGTAACACCTATAGAAACTTTGGGTCCATATCAAATATTCTCCTCACCTTTTTCCAACTCCTACATTTCCATGACATAGGGATAAAAATCCTAAACAATTTCCATCAAACACTACTTCCCACATCACATATCACATCCATGAGTGGCATAGAAGATCAGGATTATAAAATTATGAGATAAATGGTTATTTCCTTACGGAATGGTTCCTCGAACCCATTCTTCCTCCCATAACAAAGGATGTAGCCATAAATCTACCTAGGAATGAGGAAGAAACCATCCAAAAATCCCAGTCATATGATTTGATATATGCCCAATCAGGTAACCACTATACCATTCTTCGTAATGCCTTTTTGGTTGTGGAGCCTGATTAGCTTACTAATTCATATGCAGGTGAAAGAAACTACAAGCTACATAATTCAAATATGATAATTCCATAGTCAATCTGTATCGTTCATTATAAGATCACAGATTTGATGGTGGAAGTTATGTTAGTTTTTTTTTTTTTCCGTAGAAGAAAACCTTCTTTTATGAGTAAATTGTATTGTGAATGTGTGTTATGGAGAATATTGTATTATAAGAGAGGATATTGTGAGAGAAAGAAGAGGAAGTTACAGTGAGTTTGTTGTAGGTTATATCACTTCATTTTTCTAGATAATAAAAAGGAAGGAACTGACAATTTCTCTGGTGGACGTATCCGACACAGGGTGAACCACGTATATCTCTATCTCTATTGTATTACTTATCTTCTATCTTTTATTTCCACATTTATTTTATTTTATCTCTCTACGATCCTTTTTTTCTAACAATTGGTATCTAATCCAAAGGTAACTCATAGGAAAAGAAGGTTCCTGGTTTTAGTGGGATTAATGGTGGAGTATGAAAAGTTTAAGGTCAAGAAATTTAACGGCCAAAACTACCAAATATGGAAGATGAAAATGGAATATTATTTATATCAGAAGGATCTTTACCTACGATTGGGTGGAATAGGAAAGAATTCGACTTCCATGAAGGAAGAGGAATGGAAGTTTCTTGATGGAAAGGCACTAGGAACGATACGGTTGTGCCTGGCAGGCTCAGTGGCTTTCAATATTTAGAAATAAAAGACAACAGAGGATATTTTGAATGCAGTGGCTAGACTATATGAAAAACCCTCAGCATCCAACAAGGTATTTCTAATGAAGTGATTATTTAATATGAAGATGTCAGTTAGTGGGTTTGTTGTAGATCATTTAAATGAATTTAACATGGTTACTAATCAACCATTTTATATTAAAGTGACCTTTGATGATGAGGTTAGGGATATTCTAATATTGTGCTCATTGCAAGAAAGCTGGAACGACTTGGTCATGGTTGTAAGTAACTTTGTCTCTGGTTCAAACAATCTGGAATTTGATGATGTTATTGGTGTTATCATTAGCAAGGAATTGTGACAGAAAAGCATGGATGAGACATTAGGTAATACATTGATCATGGAGAACAAGGGAAGACAAAAGGAAAGAGGAAAGAGTCCAGGGAACCATGGAAATCCTAGGAATGGAATATCCAAATCCATAATGGGAAAGATAGAGTGTTGGAATTGCTCGAAGAAAAGACATTTGAAGAAATAATACAAAGCTCTAATGATCTAGGTGGATATCAGTGGCCACCCACCTTTTCCAACTGGCTCAAAACAATTTTATGGCAATTTTGAAATTTACTATTTTTTGCATTTTTTAACTTCTGGGGCCAGTTTGAGGGCCTAAACGATGTTTTTTCATGATTGGGAACCTCAATAATATAAAAAGTCTCTAATTTTTACCCCTAAATAAATCTCCTCTTCAATACCTTTCCAATGAGCTATCGTGCCTCCTAAAGGAAGATCGTATACAAAAGTTACAACCCTGGGAAGTTAATGTACTAACTTACCCGAACGGGGCCCACATGACTTTTGGCACTTCATCTCATAGGCTTAGTTTTTTGTATGTATAGTGTTTTGGAATTCATATTTATTGTAAAAAGTAATTTAGATCCCCATTGTACTCATCTTCTTGCGAATGAGTGTAGCCATCAGATCTCTTCTCAGAGATAAGATGTCACCATTCTAGCAAGCTTGCTTTTAGTCTGCATTTTATACTTTTCAGCACATTTCTTATTTAATAGAAGTCAAGTTTTATTGTATCTCTGCTATTGTTAACTTTGTATCTTTGTTGACATTATAAATCTATGGTTTTATTTATTTTCGCTCATAAATCTAGATAATCCAAAGAAACAAAGAGATGGACAAAAAGAGAAAAATCAGGAAGAAAATGTAACAGGTGATGTGCTACAAGATGCTTTGATTCTTTCTTTAGATAATAATTTAATAAGTCTTGGATAGTGTATTCAGGGGCTTTATTTCATGCCACACCCCATAGTAAATATTTTCAAGACTATGTTCAATCTGATTTTGAATATGTTTATTTCGGTAATGATGAATCATGTCAAATTGTGAGAATGGGTAAGGTAAAAATAAAGAAAAAGAATGGAAACCAATGGTTAATGAAAGAGGTGAGACATATACCATATCTGAGAATAAATATAATTTCAACAAGGAATTTTGCAAGTGAAGTTTGTATATCTATATTTACAGATACGTCTTGGAAGGTCATTAAAGGATCATTGGTAATGAAAAAAGGAGAGAAGGTAGGTACATTGTATTTATGTACTCTTAATGATGACTCTTATATATATTTAGCTTACACAATAGTGGATACAACACTGTGGAATCGTATGCTTGGAAACATAAGTGGGAAGGGGATGCATATAATTCCAAAAAAGAATTTGTTTCCAGGTCTTAAAAAGGTTGATTTGGATTTCTATGAGCATTGTGTTTATGGAAAACAAAAGAAAGTCAGATTTCTCAGAGTCAGAAAAGAAAAGAAGAGAAAAAATTTGGAGCTTGTGCAGACATATGTATGGGGACCAACTCAGTTATGATCTCTTGGTGGCTCTAATTATGATGTTACTTTTATTGATGATGCAACTAGGAAAACTTTGGTTTATTGTATTAAATAAAAATATTTTTTTTTTATACTTTTAATAAATGGAAAGCTTTGGTTGAGAATGAGACATGAAAAAGGTTGAAGTGTCTTGGGTCATATAATGGAGGTGAATAATTGAACAAGGAGTTTGATAAATACTAGTCATACCATTGGATTTGTAAAGAGATTACAGTTCCAAGAATACCACAAGAAAATGGTGTGTCAGAAAAGATGAACAGGACAATCATGGAACGCTCAAGGAGTATGAGATTGCATGCTGGTTTTCCCTTACAGTTCTGGGTAGATGATGTAGATACTATAGTTTACTTAATAAGCAGAGGGACTTTAATCTCTTTGGATGGTGGTGTTCTAGAGGAGGCATGGACAATTAAAAAGGTGAACTATTTGTTTCTGAATACATCCAGCTGTGAATCATTTTTACATACTGATAAACAAAATAGAACAAAGCTTGAAGCAAAATCCAAGAAGTGTACCTTTATTGGATACAATATTAATGGTTTTTTTTTATCACTTATGGGATTATGAAAATCACAAAATCATTAGGAGTAGAGATGTCATATAGAATGCATAATTCATGTATAAAGGTTAGTTGCATGAAAAGGAAAAGGAAAAGGAAAACAGAGAATACACAATGCTTGATGAAATCATAGAAAATGAAATTCCAAAGGTACCCGAAAATCAAAATGTACAACAACAGGAGAAATAGGTACCTCAAAATCCTGCAAGTGTTATTAGAAGATCTACTAGGTTAAGTTGGACCCATGAACGATACTCTCCTTCATTGTATTATTTATTGTTGACTAATTCTAGTGAACCAAAAAATTATGAAGAGGCAATGCATGTAGACATTGAAAATAAGTGGGAGCAAGGCATGAAAGAGGAAATGGATTCCTTTGTAAATAACCAGACATGGGAATTGGTTCAGTTTCCTGTAGGAAAAAGAGAATTGTAGAATAAATAGGTTTACAATTTGAATGAAGAATATGGAGGAAAAAAGAGGTACAAGGATAGACTTGTTGTGAAGGGGTTTTCATGGAAGAAAGGTATATATTTTGATGAAATATTTTATCCCCTTGTTAAAATGACTTCAATTGGGACTATTTTAAGTCTTGTGGTAGTGGAATATTTTCATCTTGAATAGTTATAAGTAAAAACAAATTTTCTCCATGGGGATTTGGTGGAAGAGATTTATATACAATAGGCACAGGGGTATGAGATCAAAAGAAAGGAGAATTTGGTAGGAAGGTTGAAGAATATATTGTATGAACTAAACTAATCTCTAAGACAATGGTATTTGAATATTGACATGCTAATGATCGAATATGTTTATAGTAAATGTCATTCTGATGACTATGTTTATTTTAAGAGGCTAGAAAATGGAAGCTATATTATCTTACTATTATATGTAGATGAGATGATTTTTGCAGGGTCTAACATGGAGGATATAAATTTGCTAAAAAAGAAACTAGATAATTTATTTGTGATGAAGGATTTGGGTGTTGCAAAGAAAATACTTCATACGAGAATAAAAAGATACAAGAAAAATCACAAATTGACATTGTCTTAGGGTGAGTACATACAGAAGGTGTTGGAGAGGTTTAGAATGCATAATGAAAAACCAATTAGTACACCTTTAGCCAACTATTTCAAATTAACCAAGGAAATGTGTCCTAAGACATAAGAGTAGATAGAATACATGTCCAGGGTCCCTTATTCATCAGTAGTTGGCATCTTGTTGTATGCTATGGTGTGCACAAGATCATATATTGCACATGCAGTGGGAGTTGGGAGAAGGTATATGAACAATCCAGGTAAAGAACATTGGGAGGTAGTAAAGTGTATTCTCATGTATTTGAGAGGTACTAGTACTCATGCATTATGTTTTGGAGGTTCAAACACTATTCTACTGGGATATGTTGATTGAGATATTGTAGGTGATAAAGATAGCAGGAGGACAACCACATGGTATGTTTTCACTGTAGGTGGAACAACAATAATTTGGATTTCAAAATTGCAAAAGGTTGTTTCACTTTCAAAAATGGAAGCAAAGTATGTTTCTTCTATAGAGGTAAGTAAATATATGATTTGGTTACAGAGTTTTATGGAGGAATTGGGAAACAAGTAGGAGAATAGTAGGTTGTACTACGACAACGAGAGTTCCATTCATCTTGCAGAGAACTCATCCTTCCATTCTAATACTAAGCATATACAAATCAGGTATCATTTCATACTATCCATCTTGGAAGATGGACATTTGAAGTTGGAAAATATACATACTAGCTAGAATCCTACAGACATGTTAACAAAGCTAGTAACCAGGGAGAAATTGAGTTCTTGCTCAGTTTCAGTTGGCCTTCAAGCATAAAGGTGAAGATGAGAATTTTTTCAGGTCCAAGGTGGATCATATTCCAACATGTACAACAAAAATGGAGTTGTTGTGATTAGTCTCCAAGTGGGATATTATTGGTTGTGGAGCATGATTATCTTCCTAATTTATATGCAAGTCAAAGAAACTGCAAGATACACTTGGCCCCCCGACCTTGAGGGGAACATAATTTTTGTTTTTTTCAATTCAAATATTGTAATTTTGTAGTCAATATATACTACTCATTATAAGGTCATAGATCAGATAGTATAATTTATGTTGGGGTTTTGTTTCCCTAGAAGGAAACCCTCTTTTATGAGGGAATTGTATTGGGGATGTGTGTTATGGTGAATATTTTTTCTGAGAGAGGATATTTTGAGATCAAGAAGAGGAAGTTACAACATGTGTGTTGTAGGATGTATCCATTCATCTTGTTGGACAATAAAAAGGAAGGACCTAAAAATTTCTCTGGAGGATGTAGCCCACACTAGGTGAACCACGTATAGTTGTGTCTCTATTGTATTGTGTATCTTCTGTGTTTTATTTCTTCATTTGTTTTATTTATTTCTCTACGATACTATTTTTCTAACATGCCCCTCTCTCTCTTAGGTGACTTGTATACACTCGGGGAATCCCATGTGGTTGATGTCCTTATAAGATCTATTTCCCACACCTATCCACACCCTACTCCTCCAAGAACTAGTGTGTATGTTAGCCTTTATGGAATTGTCAATAATTCTTATGGACATCTAAACCCCCCTCTGAATTCTTCCCACTCTTCATCTCATATGGGAACAAATACGTCATACCCTACACCCCATTCACATCCACATGTAAATGGTATGTTTTTTCTATCCCACTATAAGAAACATTTGTTTCAATAGTAATGGTACCCCAAACCCTTGTTGGTCAGCCTATACCCCCTCCACAAGGGAAAGTGTATGCACAAAAAACTACTCCCAATCCCCCCAATAAGAAGAAGAACAAACATAAGGGTCAGTAGAATAAAAAAAATATGGGGAATTAGGGTACCTAGGGGAATCAAAATCCTAAACCTAATACCAATACTAGGGGAAATCAACCTAGCACAACCCAAGGCGAAGGTAACAATCCCCATCCGAATAAGGGGAAGAGTCAAAATATTTACACTAATAAACCTTGTTCTAGTTGTGGTGTTTATGAACATTATACCTATGAATGTCCCTTGTTACATGAAAAACATTTTATGTGTGAAGTATATGAGGTTTTTGAGCACGCTAACATTCAAACCAACTGACCATTTTCATTACAACTGGATGTGTTGAGAAATACTTTTCTAGTGCAAGGGTTTGTTTCTACCTCCAAATCCATTCCTTTTGTACCATCTCATACTTCCACCACCCTAGGAATTGGAATTACCATATACTATGCTCATATTCAATCAACATCAATCATGCCACTCGATCAAGTCAGTATGGAATTCCCCCTGAGGAACAAATTGTTGAGTGTTTCAATCCTCCTCTACCTAATAATGGATATTTGCATATTCCTCTCCAAATTACAAACCTACCTCCCAATATACCTATGGTTCCATTAACATGGAATTCCCCTAAAACCCATATGTGGGAAATCCACCGCTACAACATAATAGATGGCTTATCTCAATCCCCTACAACAATGCCATCCCTTGAAGTCCTCCAAACATATCCTTCATAATGGAAAGATTTAATATCTACTTTGGGTGATGTCAATCCATCATATGACAAGATGATTACCTTTGATACTGACAAGGATGAACCTTTTCGATTTCCACCTTCAGTAGCCTTTCAAATTCCAGTGTCCATCAATAATTCTATCATTCATCATTACATTGTTGATGAAGGATCATCCACATGTTTCATGTTGGAACAAGTATAGAATAAGTTAGGATCTTGAACACTTGTTCCATCTACTATTTCCCTTCATGCATATGACAAAAGGCCTTCTCATCCATAAGGGATTTAGAAAAAAATTCCCATCCAATTGGGAGGGAAGGAAATGTGAATTGGCTTTGAATTCATAAAGTACCATTTGGATTATAACATCCTTCTTGTTCATATATTCATGTATTCCATGAAGGCAATTTCTTCTTTGGTCTTCCATAAGATGATATTCCCTCATAATGGGATTCTTGTCATGAGTGATAATTTTAAGGATAGAAATTTATTTTTAAATGTAGAAACCTTAGTGAATCTTACAAGTCCCTAATATGTGAACTGTAAAATATTTGGCAATATTTTTTAAAAATATTCAAATTTACAAGGATTTAATATAGTTTGTATAAAATTCTGGTGATTTTTAAGGTAAAATAATTTTATCTTATAGAATTTCGGCGAACTATTTTTATCAAAAAACGGAAATAGATGAATCATTTTTTGCGGAAAAGCATGGAAAATTATCCCATGGGCGATATATAGCCCCTAAAATTTCCTCTTATTGTCAACATAGATTAGTTGAGCTACCATGATCCTCAATCACAACTTTACCCCGATCATGTGGTGTCATCCTTGGGTGGAATCCAAACACTTCTCTCTTTTTTAGACATCATCCTTAGAGTGTACAAAGACCCAAAATGCCTTGGTGCATATCTATGACCTCCCCCTATAGTTACCCACCCCAGTTCACACAATGTCTATATGGTGTCATCTAGTCATAACTAGTGGGCCCACATATAAAACCATCAATTGGACCCTCAATTCCAAGATATTAAATTCCACCACTATGACTATATTTTCATAATCATTACCCCTTTGGATAGGTCCCTTTCTTATTTACATGTATGGGAATAGTCAGTACCTCGGTCATGGCCACAATGAAATTTCTTAACCTTATCTTAGGGATTCTGGTTTGGTATTTGGAACCCTCTCCGATTCCTCTCCCATCATGTTCGCCAACTTCGTATTTGGACTTGACTCTTGTGCAACCAATACTAATAACTCATGTAGCCAAAAAGGAACCTACACAGGCCCCACCTCAAAAAACACAGGCTAGGAAAGGACTTTAAAGAGGAGGAAAACCCAAAAATAAAGGAAACACATAACCTCCTAAGAAAACCATGGACACCTAGAACATTTCTCTATGACGATATCCCCATGTTCCATATCTGATATCTTTGGCCACACTACCTACAATTGGCATAGGCTCTAGGAACTAAAATAAATTTACAATGCATATTATTTAGAACACGATCCCTCCATAACTATTTTGAAAGTCTCTCAGCCTATGCCATTAGCTAAGTGTGTTAAGTCTTTTCCCAAAAACCACCCGAAGCTGCCCCAATTCCATGAGGCCCTTGACATTGTGTGTCAGTTGGATTATGCTTCTCCCAAGAACCATACCTTACTATTAGAGGACCTTTCTCTCATGTGAGAAATTTTTCTATAGGACAATAGTAAACCCATCATTGAAATTTTCCCTCATGATGTGAAATTTGATGATAATTCCATGCAAATTCTCTACCTTTCAACTTCCATGGGATTGAAAATGTCAGAAAATAATCCATTTTTTATTGAGGTGCATCAATTCATCCCTTGAATCCATAATCTCTTTTCTGTATAAACATCTATCAAGCCTTCATCAATTAGTCTTTAGTCTACCCCTATAGATGTCATGTATGTGAACCACAACTCTTGTTCACATGGTATTCATATTTCTTCCAATACCCAATCTTCCACCATCTTATCTGGTAGTGTAGACTCAAATTCTCTCATCTTCCATTCTAATGAAGATGTTATATGTCCCTAACCACTCCATATTACCCATGGGACGATCACCATCATCATTCCTACTTTTTACCACAACAACCTAGTCCCTTTGACCAATATGATGCATAATTGAAATATTTTTGGGACAATCCTTGTTCAACATATCCACAGCCAATCCTTGGTATTTTGAATTTCTCACCTATTTTCAAACACAAAATTTGAGAACCTATAACTAATATGTAAATAATCGATTGTCAATCCATATTTTCCTTTCCAAAACTACATCCATACTACATTTGTTTATGTCCATCATTTGGTCCATGCTCCTTGCATGCTACATATACAACAACAGGAGGCATCATGCCCACCTACCCATATCCGATC
>JZKD02S1907298.1:501154-517393 GCA_000966675.3 Picea glauca | reverse complement strand
TAACATTACTAATCTAAATTACAACTAATGTCCTAAAGACGACATAAATAAAATAACATTACTAATCTAATATGCCCCAATTAAGTGGTAATGAGCCAATATTAGGGCTTAACATCACCTAGGGCTAGAGTTTGATCGATGGATGATGTGGGAGATGCTTAATGAGTATTTTGGCACATGTGAGAATGGTTTGTGGCCTTTGGAGTCCTAGAGTTACACTTTTCTATCGCAACGTACTTCATTGAGAGCTCAAAGTCACTCTAGAAGGGGGTATATCTTAACTATATCCTTAGCTTACCTATCCATTTAGGTCACTGGGGACGCCTCCCTTAGGATATACCTCCATCCATCCCTAAAAGTGGGTATTTATCACTGAGGTTACAATGGTGGTATATCCTATTGTTATTCCAATTTCACCTACTTGTCTTGGGATTTGGACAATTACAAACTGTGCGATAACATTTTTTGCACTATTGTTGGGGACAATTGAGTCAGTTTTCCTATTTGGTGAGGTTTCTCGAAGCCCTTATTTTACACACCTACCTAGAAACTCCACTGAGGGTGATTCACTCATTTCCTTTGATTATCCTAGAAGGATCATCCAGTGAGTCCACTAAAACATTTTGAGATATTTTCCAAGCAATTGAATTATGGATCTCCATGAAAGATTCCCTTCCATTGATTTTGAGAATATTCATGGATATCCAAATGAGTTCAAAATTGATAAAAGATGTTTATAAGGCTATCCAAAATTTGAGGGGAGTTCTTCGGCCCTTCATATTCTAAGGTTTCTTGAGTATATACATGAAGTAGGAATACCTTAGGAAGATGTAAAAATAAAATTATTCATATATTGCTTACCCCTGGAAGCACAAAATTGGATCAAGGATTGTTGTAAGACGAAGGGAATATCTTCTCTGATAGACATAATTAACATATTTATTGATTATTGGCACCCATATTAGAAAACATATGAAGGTGTTCTTCAATATATCACAACAATCCTAGATGACAAAGGGTTCACCAATGATATTTTAGAAGAGCTCAAATAGATATATCATACTCAAAACCAACAAACCAAGGAAGAGATTGGAAAAGAGGCTCCTCATGAAGACAAAATGTTGATGGTGGCTCCTCCATTTGATGAATTCATCCAAACTTTCACTCCTCCTACACAAGAAGAAGAGAATGTGGTAATTAATCTCCCTTTTCAGGATTTTGATGATGCTCTATTCTATGATTAAGAAAGTGAAGAAGTGTTAGAGAAACCCTTGTATGTACTAGACCCTTCATGCTATGATAAATGTAATGATGTGATTCATAGTATTGATGAATTCATACATGATGGGAGACATAAGTGGGATGATATTGGTCATGATGGAGATACCATTTATGATATTGAAGGTAATTTTCAATTGTTTCATTTAGAGCAACCATATGTGATTGCTACTAATCCAAATGTTTGGCAACAAGAAGATTACATGATTATGAATTTGTTCCAACCATCCAAGGATTATTTACTCCAGCATTGTCATGAGGATTTATGGTCATACCATGGGGAGTTTGGTACTTATTCTTTTGAGAACTTGTATTTATTCTGCGAAATAATTTTTGACCACCATTGTTCTCTAATTTTGATAAAGGTGAGGACATGGTTTTCCTAGAGAAATATTTTTGTGATGGGAGTTTCCAACCTCCTCCACTTTCATCTTGCGGTTCTACTACAAATATGGTTGGGGGTTCCCCTCATTATGGTCACTTTCCTATTAGATAAAGTTGTTTTCAACCTTTGGTTTGTTTTAGGCCTTTTCAGTTTCGCACACAAAATCATCAATCCTTTGGTTAGGAGAAAATTGTTTTCTCTATGACTAATTTCATCCCTTACCTTGCACCCTATTTTCCCATAGAAAACCATTTAAATTTCTGTATATTCCTTCTCATCCCTTCTTCTCGACCTTTTGGTGAAAAATTTGTAGATGATGACAATGATATTCCTTCATCTAATTTTATTGTCCTTGTTTCCAGATGCATGGGGTAGGGTTGTGGTGATACCTCTTGAAAATATTTTCTCCTTCCCTCCGGCCTCCATGAGTTATATTTTAAGATTACCTATGATATATCACATGATCTAACTCATGTTAATTTTGTTCTTAACTTATTATTTCTTTGGTTTATGATGAAGCACAAAGGTAGGTGTTGTGATACAATGCTAACATGGTTGTACTGGTTATATTCTTATACCTAACATTAAGACTAACCTAGATTATATTGGTAGGGTAGGTAGAAATGTGCATCTTGCATATTGTGTTAGCATAGTTGCATCTATGATTTACATGTTCTCTCTTTTTAACATTGAATCATTTCTATTCCATACTTATATTTTTTCATGGAGATGTTAGAATATAATTTTATTTTAGGTATTTACTTTTTTATTTTGATCATTTTTCATAAGAACAAGGGGTGATAGTGCCACCGTAGGAACTCTAAAATTTTACTTGAGTGTGTAGGTGCAGGTCATAGCATAGATGTTGAGGTTATCATGCAGCCTACAGTGAGAAAATGTCCCCAAGTAGGAGCCTGATTTTACCTTCTCAAACTGGAGGTAACTATTTAGGTCAACTATCGATCCCCATAGGTAGCAGATATGAAGTTCCAAGAGCCATATTTGAATAGCATAACCTCGCAGGGCCCCTCCTATTGATTGATGCACCACCATACATCACTAATACTAGAGAAGTGTCTATCACACTGTCCTTTCCCTAGAGGGAAAAAAACATTTCTTCAATAGGTAATAAGTCTGGTATCCTAGAAAGTGTCACCCTAATAATTGAAGCATTTGAATATGTTGGAAAGAATTATTTCTTAATTACAATTTTTTTTATTGAAAATTATACTCTTTTCCTTATTTAACCTTTATGCGTGTCATTTCATCCTAGTATGTTAGTCACCCCAACAATAGGGTTCTACTGGGGGTTCCTTCAAAAGTCATTGTACCACTCCCAATCATACTTACCACTTTCCATACCTCTTACCTTTTGTCTCCTCATCTTTTCGGACTTTCAGGTGTTCTGACCCAAGAAGTGATTGTATCTCATTTAATGGGAAGAAGGGTTTGAAGGCCCAGAGGGAATGTAGCTGGTAAAATATAAAAGAAAAATAATTACCTTCGAGATGCTCTAGCAAGAGGTCTAGAGAACGATGAAACATTTTCCCTAAAGGAATTTCAAGACTTGCAAAAGCAAACTCACATTATATATATGTCCTACTTATTGAGGTGTGTACACATATTTAGTGTCCCTTTCTTTCCATGCATATGGAACTCTATGTATGTCTAGATTCAAGTGACATTGCGATACTATTTTATTTCCATGTATTATAGTACCCAATAGTTTTGGACTATAATTAATTAATGGAAATAACTGAGTTTGGAAAATATTTTGCATTGAAAAGGAGCGTGCAACACACCCTCTACAAAGGCACCCATAAATGACACAATATGAAACCTTGTATGTCATGAACCCCATGCCCAAGCCCCAAGGGTCAGCTCAAGTGGTTCTAAGTCAGACGTGAAGCTATCCCTAGTGGAATAGGTCACGAGTTCGAATATCTTGTTCCCCCTTGGGGTTAGTTTTTCCACGGACATCAGGGTCAGTGGATTACCCCATTTTCCATCCACGAAGTGAGGAAGTACTAAGGGATTTCCTCTGAGTATTACCTTGTAAATTAAAAATGAATCCCAAGCCCAAAAGTTTTACCCCACTTCACCTCATACTTATACAAGGATTATATGGGTTTCCCTTGGGAAACACCCTTGAATTGAGGATTTATTGGCCCAATAGGATGCTGTGACACCCCTTCCACACATAGATTTGAAAAATTGTATAAGGTATTTGATCATTTGTTTAGTTTGAAAAGGGAGGTTTGATGCACATGTTCGAGTGGTTTGATTATTAGAGGTGGCTGACTCAGCATGACTATTTTGACTTATGGACCCTCAGAAGGTGTATGTATTTGTATTTGTAGGACCTTTCTCAGTGAACAAGTTTGATGATGCAATGACTTATTTGGAACTTCACGAGGGCTTTGGAGCCCAATGATGGATGCAAAGACCCCATGTTTAGGGAAGGATTGTGATCACCAGTTTCATAGTGAATAAAGGCGGTCGTTGCTTTTGTAGGAACTATGGAATGGAATGAGAGACCAGTTCCCAGCCTACCACACTTGGAAGCCACCCTTTAGAGTCCTAGATGTCACCCTCATATCGCATGATGTCACCTAAGGATAGGGTTTTATGGATGGATTATGTGGGATATGCTTGAAAAGGATTTTGGCATGTGTGGACATGGTATATGGCCTTTGGAGGCCTAGACTTACACTTTTCAATCCCAACATCCTTCAATGAGAGATAAAAGTTACCCTAAAATGGATGGAATCACCCTTTTTAGGGTTATTATTTGTAAAGATTAAATTTATTATAATTTTAATGAGCAAATTAAGAAGTAGGCTCAATTTTTTGAAAAGACACAACATTTGGGTTTATGAGGCTAGGATTTACCATATAAATATGGCTAGCCTCATATCATTTTTCATCATAACCCTCCTCACACAAGAGAGAACACTTTTGAAATTTTCTCCCGACTAGATCCTTTGTTGAATTTTACTAGTGCACACCACTTGTATACTTTGCTATGGATTCTTTTTGATGATTTTTGGTGGAAATTTATGCAACAAAGTGTTTATTCCTTGATTATTCTTGGTGAAGTAAGAAAAATATGTAATTTATTTTCATGTTTTGAATGGTTGTGGTATATTTTACTTGTTCATGTTTAAGATTATGAAATGTCTTTCTCTTAAATCAAAGGAGAGGGACATAAAGTGCTTCTTCCTCTCTCTAGTCTTTTTCCACTTGTTAATGGTCAAAAGGATCTTTTCTAGAAAGGATTCTAAATCCCTAAATTCCTAGAGATTTTTGTTCTAGAGATTGTTACAAATACTTTTTCAAGTGTCCAAGGAGAAGAGGAATTCATGAGATCCCAAAATAGCTTGCACTCTAGCCAAAATTTCATATTTCAGACTTAGAGCTCGAGGTCTTGATGTGCCAACACCTGAAGAATTTATTTCTCCATCCTTAGAACATTATTGTCATTTATTTCTACAATTTATTTGTTGTTGTTGTAATTAAATCCATAATCCCAAAAGACATTGATTTCTATTTCTCTTGTGAAGGATTGATTAAATAACCATTAAACTATATTCTTTGAATATTCTACTAACTTATAATAACTCTATATTAGACTAATTCACTAGATAAATTGATGTTTGTTGGATATTATGCCCTGACGCAAGTTCAAACTATAGGATTACCAACAACCCTTTGACCATAGGCCCTTCTGGATACCAGAAGAAAACACATCACACAAAGTGCATTGCACAATCTCACCTGAGATGGATTCAATGGGTGGTCGCATGACTCGGGTGTCTGCAACCATGGTATGGGATGTTCTTCATTTCAGGGACATTAGATCTATTCAAAAACTAGCTCACAAACCCTCATTTATTAAGCTATCCCTAGCATGACCTTAGCTCGAACTAGTGACTCAACTATTCCAACATACTTCATGAACCATTGTAACAACATATACTACATGACATCTATCATTTTACTGTGACATAATATTTAGATCTACATACTAACTATGACATTCATTCATTAGTGTTGTTCTACAAAGTTTATTAGTTTATCCTTAGTGTGAAATATTCATTCTTTTATCATTAAACCTGTTCAACATAAACTCATTACAGAAAATATAACAAAAAAGACTGCACACATACACCCATAACCTAGATATATTGTGGTTCACCCCCACCTAGGGATTCATCCACAAATATGAGTCGCTTCAGATCTTGATTATTCTTCATGCAAAATATAGTGTTTCCCACTGTACATTTATTCCTCCATTACACACGATCTCCACAGATCGCAATAGTCGTCACAAAACTGATAACTTCTAACCAATTTACTATTTGACTACCTAAAAAATGGCTAACTCACTAACTCCTTCCATAGTCCTAATTAATTCTACTTATACAAAACATGGGACAAAGACCTTAAAATAACTCTAACACTAAGTGGATTAGTTTTGTCCACTTCCCAACTAATCAATCTCAACTAGTCCATGATCCAACCATTCTCCAAGTTGACGCTTGTCCACTTACCAACTGCTCCGCAACAGGTTTTCCAATTTGTAAATACATTTCCTCTGTTTTTTATTCTTCTTTTCCTCCAATTTTGGTGCACTTATCGCTTTCTGACGCGCTCCCCATTTTCCGGCGCTGCCTTGATTTTTTCCCAAAATTGGTTTTCACCAACAAGCCCCCAACACTGACATCATGAATCGTCTTGAGTCACTCATTGACTCCTACATCTTTCACTTCTTGTGCCAATTCTTCATACATCTGTGCTACATGCTAGCATTGCTCCCGAGCCTGGTTTCTCTTCTCCACCATGAATTCTACCATTTTCTCGATGACTAAAGGTTTCAATATTTCTCCTCCCTCCAAGCCTATCTGCTCCACCCTTGATTTTTCTTCGTCAATCTCCATGACTAGTTTTTCAGTCTTTTCCCACAGAGGCTTCAAATGGGCTTTCCTTGCAATCTTCTCTGTTAGGACTGCCTTTTCTTCTGACTACAGACTCTTAATTTCTAGCAGTGACATTGTCTTCATATTTTATGGCAGTGACATTGTCTTAATATTTTATGGTAATGACATTGTCTTCTATCTTCTGTCTCTATTTCAAGTCTGCCATTGATGCATGGACCCTATCCTCCTTTCCTTGTAGCTCCTACAAGCTTCCATCTTCTTGTAACTGTGTCCACAGTTGGCCACTTTTTTCCAACAACTCTATCATCTTATGTATATTCTGTGTTATATTATCTGCATATTGTGTTGCGTCTTTCTTTCGCTGCACTCTTACTTCTGGAGGGGTAGTGGGTATTGCACACTCCTCCAATTCCTTTATTTGGTTCGTGTACTGCTCCAAGGCCTACGTTATTTTCCTCATTTTCTCCTCATAAGATACTTCTTATGACTCTGCGTTGTCTAGGATTGTTTGGAATACTACGCCAATGTACTTCTTCATCTCTTCCAATTTTTGTTGCGCTATCTTCTTCTCCCAACCTTGTTGGATAAATACTTCCTTTAATGAGATTTTTTCTTCCTGGGCTATCTATAGATTTTTCATATCTGACCTTACTCTGGACTGAATTTCCTACGTGACACTAATATGTGATTTGTACAACACCTTTGTTGGGATCTTTGGAAATTCCAATTCCGATTTCTCTATCTCCTTTAGGGTCTTCTATGCTACCTCCTCGTCAACATACAACATATCTAGTGTTATCATGAAGATTTCACTTTGCTACGCCATGATCTAAATTGTTTCCCTGACTGGAACTCCTTTCATAGTCTTCTCTAATGTGTCTCTTTGTTGCTACTCTACCCTAATCTTTAATTGTTCCAGCACAATTTTTACCTCCCACACCTGCTCAAAAATTGAAGCCCTATGCTTCTCGGAATTCTCCCAAACCTCTGATAGCCAATATTCAATTGTTGTGGCTACTAGTTCGACATCATTTGTTGTTAGTGATGTGTGAGACAATATTTTATGGGCCTTCACCTTATTCCTAGAGCCACTTGATTTCTCTCCTATTCTCTTCTTTTGGGCATATGATGGCTCAGGTGTCTTTGGAATCTATGTATCCATTATTGTCCCCTGCCTAATTTCTTCCTCCAAAGGTATTTCCTGTGTCTCTGTCCTTTTTTCTTTTATACGCTCCTGTTATGTTGTATCTCTTGGTATATTCTCTATGCGTGGTGGACCTTCTGTGGAGCCACCCTGTGGTTTCTTCTGCATCCTCCATTTATTTTGAGTTGGGTTGCTTTCCCCCACTAGAAATTGTGTTGTCTTCTTCTTCTTACTAGCACCATTTCTTCATGTCTATTGCACGGGAACTGTTATGTCCTACATCCCCGTTTTTACTATTGGAACTGTCTTTGGAATTAATGGAACCTTCCATTCATCATGCCACTCCTGGACCTCCATTTGTATATCCTACATCACCACATAGTAGCTCAGTTGTATCCACTCCTTGGTTCGATCCCTCTTCGCTCACAACCACATGTTATGGTGTGTTTCTTGAAAGTTGGAAATGTGTCCAAACTCTTAGACTGTCTGAGGGGAAATCCTCCATGTGTCAGCTAAGTGGTTCTAGATATCCGAAAGGTATAGATTGAATACATTGTTTTTCACTTTCTTCGTCTTTGGGTCTGTTGTGCTCCTTAAGGAAGTGTATCAGGTTGCACCAAAATTTCCTAATCTTTGAAGGAACATACTATATGCTATTTTTTCCCACCCTACAAGTGAAATGAGGATGAGTACCCACGAGTAGTGGAACTCAAAGCCCTAATAATATGTATCCTTATATTCTTCTAGGAAATAATTGAGTAAATAAGGGGCCCAACTCATCAAAATCCCCTTCGTGCACTGCATTGTAGTTGATATCACTCATGTTGGTACTTCTTCCTTCCTGCATTTGCACATCAATTTTAACCCTAGTTTCCTTGTAGAAAATCTCATCACGAGATCATTTATGTCGTTGATATTGATTCCTCTATTTCCTTTATCCATGCCATATTTCACCTTGATTTTTTCAGAGATGGAATTTTCCTTAGTTTTATCCTCTAGATATTGTTCTAGCTTCTCCCTATTTGTGGGTAGCCCAATAATAACTATGATCAAATCACATTGATAGGCACTGACCTATCCATCCACAACATTCCTCCATGCACCCTTGCTAGGATTTGTTTTACACATCCATTGGTATATTTTCCATGCCCAAAGTGTGGTATATCAAGTAAGTTCATAATCATTGTGTTGTAGAGCCCCAGGATCCACTGCACAAGTTCCAACAGCGGTGCACCTGATGTACCCTCTCCTTTTCTTTCCTTGTAATTTTATTCCACCAAATACGTGAATTTGATTGTATCTATTACATCATGGTCTCAAAACCTGATCCCATTCACCCATCCTACCATTTCATCATCTACCTTCACTCCATCGGGTATTTTTTGCATTACTATTGCCAAATCTACCTATGTGTGCAGTATGCCTTGCGCACTACTTTCATCTCGAGATTTATTATTCCCTCGTGGGGACGATACCCTAACCTATGGTACGCCCTCTTGCTCTATTTCTTGCTCTTGTTCTAGTTCTAGGCCCTATTGTGATGAACCCATGGATTTTTCTTCATGTTGTGGCCCTTTGCCTTTCGACACATCAGAATCTTTCCTTTTCGTGTCTTCCTCAAGCTGCCTGACCTCCTATGATGGGTTTTGTTCCTCCTCCACTTGCATGATAGTTGGCTCATATTTCAGCGTATGGATTTTATCCACATAAATGATTGTTGGCATGTCTTGTGTCCCTTTTTGCATCTTTTGAGCATTGTTTCTTGTTTTTCGACCAGCCCTACTCGACGCTCCAACTCTGGGTGAAGACATCTTGCTAAAATTCAGACCGTTGATCTATAATTCTCGGCTTACTCTCCCAAATCATCACTCTCTCATGCTTAAACTTCACTCTTCATTCTTCTCCTTAGAAACAAACACAAATGACTTCATTTTACCCCTTTTTTTGACTTTATAACAGGACGACGTACTGACAACTGTCATGCACCAACAATTTTCATTTTTTCATTTTTTTTTGCGCACTGCACTTTTGTACTGGTCAACAAATTCCCGTCAGGCAGTGTCTTCAACAATGGTTTTTCTATTGCGCACTGTTAATGCTAACAATTTTATTGCATCAAAAACCCTCTAATATTCTACTATCTTTTTCTCTTTTTGTTACATTTCTTCCTTTTATGGATTTTTGTCTTTTTCTTCTAACATATACTATATACAATATGTACAATCATACATTCTCTCTCTGTTTTTACCTCAAGTTGTTAGGTCGAATGTCTTGATACAACTTCAATCGAATTCCATTCACCAGTCCTCTGAGATTCTTCCCTGCAAGATCTTTCAGTTGCACAACACCACCATTTTTTATGGCCTCTACCTGATAAGGCCCTAACTAGTGCATCTTGAATTCCCAGTGTGTTGTAAATACCTGTTGTCATAAAGGAGAACTAGATATCCTTCTTTAAATGTTTTCTTATTTATGTTCCTATCATGCCAAGCTTTTTCCTTTGGTCTTTGTACCTCCTGGTGAAATCCTGCTAAAATTTTGTCTTCTTCCATCTCCATCAACTGATCCAATCTTTCCTATGCAACACCTTCTTCTCTCATGTTGGTGATTGCTTCAATGCACATAATAGGTACTAAATAATCCAATGTAACCACTTCTTCCTACCCATACACTAGTATAAATGGTGTCTGTCCTATAAGGTTCTTTCATGTAGTCATGTAAGCACATAATACTATTGATACCTTCAAATCCCAATCATCCCTATTCACGTTACAAATCTTTGTCAATGCATTCTATAGAATCTTGTTAAAAGATTCTACTGTACCATTTTCCCAGGGATGGTAAGTTGTGCTCTTATGATGATGTATGTCAAATTCTTCTTCCATATATTTGATTGTATTGTTAATAAAATGAGTTCCCTAATCACTTAACAAAATTTTGGGACATCCAAATCAGGTCACCACGTTCTCAAAGAGAAATCACGCTGCAGTTTCTACGCTACAATCCTTTACTGGGGCTGCTTCTACCCAACTGGTTAAGTACTCTGCCACGGTGATGATGTATCTAGCTCCTAACCTCCTTGCTGGTGGGTTAATGGGTCCAATGAAATCCAAAACCCATTTATTAAATACTTATAAAGTTACTTGGGGAATAAGTTGCATTTCATCCCTTTTGGATGGTTTTCCCACCGTCTGAAAGAAATCATAGGAATGACAGTATTCCTTTGCATCCTTATGTATTGTAGGCCACCATAATCCTGTGTGCAACACCTTTTGAATTGTAGGTTTTCTTGCATAGTTGCCTCGAGCTATGCCTTCATGTTCTTCTGCTAACACCATGGAGGGTTCATTCTCCATCACACATCTTCTCAGAATTCCATCTGCACCTAACTTGTATAAATGACCTACAATCAACTGATATTCTACATTGTGCACTACCAATTGTTTTTTCTATGTGAAAGTAAATTCCCTGGGAGACATTCCTGTGCTCAAAAATCAAACAATGTCAACAAAATAATCATCATCAATTTGGACAGAAAATAAGTTAGCATCAAGAAAAATTTCCTCCAAGTTCTTTGTCTCCTCTCCATTAGTAATTCTTGAAAGATGATCTGGTCCTACATTCAAATTCCTTGTTTTTACTATGCTTTCAAAATCATATTCCTGAAAAAATAAGAAGCATCTATAAATCCCCCCCCCCCCACTTAACACTCGATTGTTAACTAGGTACTTCAAAGAGGAATGATATGTAAACATCTTAAAGCGTTGACCCAATAAATAATGTCTGAACTTCTATAGGGAATATACCATAGCCAAACCTTCCCTTTCTGTAGTATTATAATTTTGATAAGACTCAGACATCTTTCTACTAACAAAATATATTGGGTGATCAATGTCTCCTTAACCTAGTTGTGTCAAAACTTCTCCAAGTGAAATGGATGAAGCATCCACATGCACATCAAATTATTTTGTCCAATATGGAAAGCTCAAAATTGGTGTTTTCACCATCTTCTCTTTCAGTATGTACAAACATTCTTGGCATTCATCATTCCACTACAACTTGATGTATTTCTTGAGTAGATTTTACATGGGAACAATAATCTTTGCATAAACATTTATGAATTTTCTGTAGTACTTTGTGTGGTCCAATGTTGCTCTCAACTGGCGCACTGACATTGGTTGTGGTAAGTTGACAATAACAACAATCTTTGCAGGGTCTACTATCAAGCACTGTTTGAATACAGTGTGCCCAAGTAGGATGCCAAACAGTGTGTTGAATATACATTTATTAATGTTCATTGAGATCTGACATTGCCTAGATATTTATAACATTAACCTTGTAATTTCCACATGGTCCTTCAATAAACTAAATATTGTCCAATCATCCAGATAAATCTCTAAAAATTTATGTATAAAATCCTTGAATGAAACTACTACTATTATAGAAAATATTGTTGTTGCATTCTTTAAACCAAATGGCCTTACTGTGTACTAATATGAACCCCAATATGTTTCAAATGTAGTTTTGTACCTATCCTTCGAAGCAATTCTAATATGATGGTAACCTAAAAATCCATTTGTGAAGGAGTACACTTCATGTACTCCCACATTCTCTAAAACCTGATTTGTAAATGGAGTAGGAAAAGGATCATGCATGCATACATCATTTAATTTCCTCAGATCCAAACATATCCTAATCCATCCAGTCTTCTTTTCCGTGACCACCATAGGACTAATCAACTCCGACTCTTCCATAGGATTTATGATTCCTGATTCTCACATTCTTCCAATTTCTTCCTTCACCTTCTTCTTATAGATGGGGTTTAATATGTATGGTATCTGTCTAACTGGTCTTGCCTCTAGTCTAAGGGGTATCTTCATTTCCCCAAGTTATACTGCTATCACTTTCATTTTTGAAATGTGGTTGGGAATAAGTCACTATACTCGCACAATAATTCAATTATATTTTCCATTGTCTCAATGTCCCAGTAATCTCAGATGGTGGCTATCTTGGGTTTCTCTTCAGTCCCAATATTGACCCTTTTAAACTTCAGAGGTTCAGTAAACTCTTTTGATTGTAACAGGGTTCCTTCCAACCCTCTTTCTCCTTCCCCTTCTAATAAATGTATGTCATGTGGTTTTTTCTCTACTTCGTCATCCTTTGCGATATGATAACAATAAACTAATTTTTCAAGTGTTTTGTTTTCTGTAATATCTATCTACTATGAATATATGTAATATACCAGATATAGAATGTATGCAGAACATAAATAAAATGCTAGTATTGGGAGAATAACAACAATATAACCAGAACATTCACTATAATAACACTGAAATGGTATAAGAATAAAAATAAAAATAACACATTGAATATGAAAGCAATGTTCACGGGGCTCTTCGAGGGGGAAACCTCTAGTTGATTAGAGCTCTATTACAATAATATCCAAGATAGGGTTCTCATACCCTCGACTCCTATTTATACTAGAAAGAATCATCTAGAGGAAGATCCTTCTAGAAGTGGAAGCTTCTATTAAGTCTTCTTACATCCGCCTTATTCTATTTTATTGTAAGGCATTATTAATATTGACCTTTATTACATCTGAATATATTATTCTACCTATGTGTGGGTTAGGACCCTAACATGTCCACCCCCTTAAAAACAATCTTGTCCTCAAGGCTTGAGATGAGGAAATTGCTACAGAATGGTAGTTGGTTCCCAAGTGGCGTCTGTTGGAGTTGTATCTTTCCACTAGACTAGCACTTCCTTGATGTTTCTCTGATGTAGGTAATGCTCACGCTGGTCCAAAACTGATTCTGGATGTAGCCAAATGGATCCTTCTTCAACTAACTCTGGAAGGTTGGTTTGAATTTGGCACTTAGCTCCAATCACCTTCTTTAAGCATGAAACATGAAAAAAAGTATGTAGGTTCAAATGGTTGGGAAAAACTAACTGATAGGCAACTTGTCCCACATGCTTGAGCATGGTATAAGGACCATAAAATTTGGGTGCTAGATTCTTACAATGCTCGGCCTTGAGGGAAGTTTGCTTGTAAGGTTGCAGTTGAAGAAACACTTGATCCCCTTCTGCAAATTGATGTTCAGAGTGACCTTGATCTTCTTGTTGCTTCGTGCGATTTCGTTCCATGACCAAATTCTCTTTGAGGGTACAAAGAATATCCTCTCAAGCTGTAAGTGTTAGGTCAACTGCCTAGACCTTTGAGGCACCCGATAAGTATGAGAGAATTGAAGGTGGCTTCTATCCATATACCACTTCAAAAGGGGTCATGCGTGTAGTTGTATGGTATTAAGTGTTGTACCACCATTCAACTAGGGGTAACCATTGAGCCCACTGATTTTGCTTTTCCGAGGAAAAACACCTCAAATATGTTTCCAAACACTTGTTGACAACTTTTGTTTGGCCGTCAGTCTGGGGATGATAAGTTGTGATGAGATGCAATACGGTGCCTTGTATCTTGAATAGTTCTTGCCAAAAGTTGCTTGTGAAAGTTGGGTCGTGATCAGAAACAATAGAGTGTGGCATGCCATGAAGATTGAAGACCTGATCCATGAGGATTTGAGCCATCGTGGATGTTGTAAACGGGTGTTGGAGGGCGTAGAAATGATCATACCTGAAAAGGTAATCAACAACCACCATGATGACAGATTTATTTCCCGATTTTGGTAAGTCGGTAATAAAATCCATAGAGATATCCTTCCAAATAGCAGGTGGAATTGGGAGCGGTTGTAGTGTGCCCGACGATTTGACTATTTCTCCCTTGTTGCATTGACACACATCACATTCAGCTACAAAATTATGAATGTCCTGTTTCATACCATCCCAGAAAAAGGAACGTTTGACTCTGTCATAGGTTTTGGTGAACCCGGAGTGCCTTGTTGTGGGTGGAGCATGAAGCTCAGAAAGTACCGTGGATTTAATATTTGATTGTTTACTTAAGTAAAAACGGCCTTTGTATCAAATTTCCTCATGGAGCCAAGAGTACCTTGGGAAAGCTGGAGCATTGGACTGCAATTGGTGGATCAACTGCGAACTTTTGGGATCTTGTATCCATTCCTAGTGAACGACTTGGAGCCAATCTGGT
Source organism: Picea glauca (assembly GCA_000966675.3). Lineage (NCBI taxonomy): Eukaryota > Viridiplantae > Streptophyta > Pinopsida > Pinales > Pinaceae > Picea > Picea glauca. Next base: position 502,547 of record JZKD02S1907298.1, on the reverse strand, counting down.
ATAATGAATGAAAGAGAGAAAACGGATCCTTCATCTTCATATTTTTGGGAAAGTGCATCCGCAACCACATTGTCTTTGCCTTTCTTATAAATGATCTCACAATCATATCTAAAGAGTTTAGCCACCCATTTTTGTTGTTCTAGGGAGGAAATGCGTTGTTCCAGAAAATACTTGAGGATTTGATGGTCTATCTTAATTTGGAAACATTGCCCCAAGAGATAAGGATGCCACAAATCCATGGCATGAAGAATAACCAACATTTCCTTTTCATATATGGATTTTCCCAGATTTCTTTCAGATAGTTGCTTGCTGGTAAAGGACAAAGGTCGACCCTCTTGCATAAGGATAGCACCAATTCCTTTCCCTGAGGCATCACATTCCAACACAAAGGTCTTTGTGAAATCGGGAAGGGCAAGGAATGGAGTGGTGGACATGGCCATCTTCAAGGTTTGAAAATCGTGAGCAGTGGTTGGAGTCCAAGTGAAAGAGTTCTTTTTTAGGAGAACAATGAGAGGTGTTGCAATCTTCCCATAATTCTTAAAAAACTTGCGATAATACCCTGTTAAGCCTAGAAATCCACACAAGCTCTTAAGAGTATTTGGGTGAGGCCAGTATTGCATAGCTTCAATCTTTTTAGGATCCACCCTGATTCCATCTTTGCTAACCAGATGACCCAAGTATTCTACTTCTGAGGCGCCAAAAGCACATTTAGACTGTTTCAAGAAAAGTTGGTGTTGAGAGAGTAGCTAGAGAACTCGATCCACATGAGAAGATGGTATGTCCAGGTTTTTCTATATATGAGGATATCATCAAAGAAAACTAAGACAAAATGGCAAAGAAAAGGATGGAAGACATGATTCATGAGGCTTTGGAAAGTGGAGGGGGCATTACACAAGCCAAAGGGCATGACCAAAAACTCATAGTGGCCCTCATGAGTTCTAAAGGAAGTCTTGGGAATGTTTGCCTCTTTCATACGTATCTGGTGGTAGCCTGAATGAAGATTCAGTTTAGTGAAAAATTGGGCGCCACTCAATTCATGCAAGAGGTCATCAATGATAGGAATGGAGAATTTGTCTTTGATGGTAAGTTTGTTGAGGTCACGGAAGTTAGGACGCATTCTCCAAGAACCTTATTTCTTTAGGACCATGACCATTGGAAACGAGTAGGGGCTCGTACTAGGGTGGATAACACCTGCATTAAGGAGTTCCTGGACCATTTTATCAATTTCATTTTTTGGGGGAAAGGGGTGATGAAGGATATTGGGAGGAAGGATTCTAGGTACAAGGGGAGTGGAATGATCACGAACACCACGGGAAGGAGGGAGGCCTTGGGGAGTGGAAAAGACCAATTGATGTTTATAAAGGATGGCTTGGAGGTCTTGCAGTACTGAGGG
>JZKD02S1907298.1:477497-501104 GCA_000966675.3 Picea glauca | reverse complement strand
GGAGGGGGCATTACACAAGCCAAAGGGCATGACCAAAAACTCATAGTGGCCCTCATGAGTTCTAAAGGAAGTCTTGGGAATGTTTGCCTCTTTCATACGTATCTGGTGGTAGCCTGAATGAAGATTCAGTTTAGTGAAAAATTGGGCGCCACTCAATTCATGCAAGAGGTCATCAATGATAGGAATGGAGAATTTGTCTTTGATGGTAAGTTTGTTGAGGTCACGGAAGTTAGGACGCATTCTCCAAGAACCTTATTTCTTTAGGACCATGACCATTGGAAACGAGTAGGGGCTCGTACTAGGGTGGATAACACCTGCATTAAGGAGTTCCTGGACCATGTTATCAATGTACTTTTTTGGGGGAGAGGGGTGATGAAGGATATTGGGAGGAAGGAGTCTAGGTACAAGGGGAGTGGAATGATCACGAACACCACGGGAATGAGGGAGGCCTTGGGGAGTGGAAAAGACCAATTGATGTTTATAAAGGATGGCTTGGAGGTCTTGCAGTACTGAGGGTGTCTTTGTTTCTTGTATGGCATGGAGTTGGGCGATAACACTAGAATGACCATTTTTGAGCAGCTTTTCCATGCGATGGGAACTAATGATCTCAGGTGAACCAGCAATGATTCCTTGGAACTTATATTGGTGGCCCTCCTAGTCGAATTGCATGGTTAAGTCTTTAAAATCCATGAGAATGGGACCCAAAGTCCTTAGCCAATATGCACCCAACATAATGTCACAACCTCCCATGTCGATAGAAAACATATGGGATTTCAGGTGGTAGTCACTAATTTGGAGATGCACATTTTCACAATGCCCTCCACATTTCATGGAACCACCATTGGCAATCATGATTTGGAAATTATTGACGACATGGATGTAGCAATGAGTTTCTTGGGCAATGCAGTGATGAATAAAATTATGTGTGCTGCCACTATCAACCATAATGACGACCTTCTGATGCTTGATGTAACCAATTAGCTTGAGGGTTTGGGGAGCGGAGAAGCCAGTGAGAGCATTGAGGGAAATGACCGGGTCTACTTCGGGAGGGTCTGAGGGAGGGGTTATGTCAGTGGATTCAGGTGACTCAGACACAGAGGGAGTTTCTTCATCTTCTTCCGAAATCTTCTCAGAGATGGCCATAAAAATATTTTGTTCTTTACACTTGTGGCCCGTAAAATATTTTTCATCACAGTTATAACAAAGGCCTTTGAGTTGGCATTCATCCATTTCATCCCTGGTCAATTTTTGGATCTTTAGTGGAGCAAATGGAGTAGTGGGATTTATTGGTTTAGGGAGAGGGATAAAGGAGGGTTTGTGTTTTTTAGAATATACAACCTGTTGTGCTTCTTTATCTCTTTTGGTAGCCTCCACCCAACTCTCAGGCCGAGCCATGAGGACATGGGCCCGAATTTCATCCTTGAGGCCACTGATAAAACACTCTAGGAAAAAGGCATCAGACATGCCCTCTGTTCTAAAATCCAAGCACTCAAAGGCAGCTATAAAGTCTTCCACTATTCCTAATTGTTTCAGCTTTGTCAAACGACCCAAATGGTTGGTGTCAGTGTCAAAGCATTCATAAAGCTCTGCCACAAAGTGTGTCCAAGCAATATATCCTTAACAAGAAGTTTTTCTCCATTGCCACCATTGCTAACATTCTTGATCTAGATGGAGAACACCATACCGGAGTTTGACCAAGTCATCTGTAATGTCGTATAAAGAGAAGTAATGTTCCATTTGGGTTACCCAACTAGTGGGGTCCGAGCCATCAAATTTGGTCACATCCACCTGCGGAAGGTGTAGGTCACGTTGAAAGTGATGGTTTTGCAAGGTATGGGAATGAGAGGAATGGTCAGCTTCATTATGTGGAGGTGAGGAAGAGGAAGGGTTATCTGTAAAGATATGCAGTTTGGTGCAGAGTGCCGAAAAGATTGATTCAAGCTGGGTGGTGAGGTCTTGTTTGATTTCCCCCATTGAGGATTGCATGGTTGTATTGATGGTGGCAACATTGGCACTGAGTTGTTTCACTTCTTGTTGGGTCTCAATGAGACCAGATTTCAAGGTGTTGAAGTGAGCTTCCAAGTCTTGGCTATGAGTATGGGCCATGAGGATGGGGAAACTGAAAAGGGGAGGGTGGGGTAATTTTTTTTTCTGAAAAATGATATGGATGAATGTGATAAGGGCGAAGAGAAGAATCCAATGGAATAGGTCTCAAACAATGGTGAAAAGATTTCTAGACTTTTTTTTTTTTACGGAGTTATACTCCGGTCTGAAGAATACTGCAGAGAGGAAATGCCCAAATGCTTAACCCGAAAGAAATGTGTATTTACTGGGAAACCTAAACACAGTTGTGCGGAAATAGATCTTGTCTGTTTTAATTTGTTAATTTTTCTATCCCCAAGGGTTAGGTATTCAAGGGTTCTATAGACAAGGGTTTTCCCTATGCTATAACTCTTTGATATACGTGCAAGGTCCAACAGTAGTACTCGACCCAATATCTCAGGGCACTAACTAAGGATGATAGACTGTATCCTTGGCCATACTACTCGACTACCCAGTTACTAGAGAGTATCTTCCCGAGTGTTGTTCTTGGTGACACTATAGCATTCAAGCGACCGTTTGATTTATCTAAAGAGGGCTTCAAGTAATCTAGGCCAATCTGTACACAGGTGTTGTCTGATACGCCACCACTCGAAGGGGTAACAATAGGGGTTATAAGGGTGGCCAACAAATGTGCGCTTAAGTACCACTTGTATTTCCTACGTGTATGAATCCCTAAACCGTGGGTTTATGCATGTAACGACAGATCTCTGTGGCTTAAAGACGTCGGAATACGTCTCTACCCTGAAAACAAATTTAACCCACACTTTCTACCAAGGAAATTTCTCTGACACCACTTGTAATATACCAGATATAAAATATATGCAGAACAAAAATAAAATGTTATTATTGGCAGAATAATAACAATATAACCAAAACATTCACTATAATAACACTGAAATGATATAAGAATAACAACATAAATAACACTTTGAATTTGAAAGCAATGTTCACAGGCCTCTTCAAGGGGGCAACCTATGTTGAGCAGATCTCTATTACAATAATATCCAATATAGGTTTCTCATACCCTCGACTCCTATTTATACTAAAAAGAAGCATCTAGAGGAAGATCCTTCTAGAAGCGCAAGATTCTATTAGGTCTTCTTACATCTGCCTTATTCTATTTTATTGAAAGGCCTTATTAATATTGACCTTTATTACATCTGAATATATTTTTCTACCTATGTGCAGGTTAGGACCCTAACAATGTATCTACCCCATACTCTTCAAATATCTTCCATTTGATCCTATATAGTGTTATATCCACCTATGGATTCTCACTTTAAAATGAAAAATTCCTAATAAATTTTTCCTGCATTGCACCCCAACTTGTAGTTTCTCTACGCAGTTCTTGCTCCTTGTACCAATTGCATGGAATTCCTTCTAAAGTATGAATAATGTAACGTGTCCATTACCCTAGTGGTATCAATCTCCAGTTAGTGACATGGTCATTTATGTGATGTCTTGGGTTCCCTCTTCCATCATACTTGTGTAAGGGTCTATCCTACTGACTCCTACCAAATCTTACGTGCATCAGATGCTTACACTGATACCAGTCTTGGATTACCTTCTTATGTGTGCCCTGCCATTGTGTAGGTGTGTCCCTTTGTGATATATCCAACACTAATAATCTCTGACTATTCAAAACCTATGATTCAAACTTTGTGAGAAATATTTCTAAATTGTCCTCTTCAGTAAATGTGGGAAATTGTCTTACTTCTATCCCAACCCATCTTACCGCGCATGTAACTCTAACACACCTCCTAGTAGAGACTTTCTGTAATATTTGCTTATAGTTTTATACTCTAGTATTTGAATCTGATATTTCAGAATTAATACTCCTCCAACTAAGTACTCCATCTGCAGTTGGATTCACATAGTCTTCATCTCACGCAATAGTCCTATACAATAGGTTCACATCATCCTCCAAAACATTGTCAGGCTCAAGTTTTACATATCTTTCACAATGCTAGGGATATAAAGGTGGTACTAACCTAAAGTTACCAGCTTCAAATATCATCTTTCTATTCTTTAAATTAAATATAGCTTTATTATCAAAGGCCCAGTCAATTCCCAATAGTGTTGGAAATGGTATAGACTCATCCACCATGTCCATTACATCAAAATCTGTTGTGGTGTGCACACCATATACATCCCCTATTGTATTCTTCAATATACCTCTGAGAATAACTCTCTGCTGGTTTGCTAGCTTCAATTGGATATTGGAATACCCTAGTGTAGGTTCTCCCATTGCTTCCCAAGACTTCTTTGGAAATATGTTGGCATCTGATCCTAAGTCTAGGATAACATTTCCCGTGTTAATGTATCATATATTTTCATTCAATCTAAACTTTCTACTGGTTCTTTTATTTATATGGACTTGATTAATATTCTTTGGTTCTATTCCTACCCCTTATTATATGTTATATTTCTCAAGCATACTTTTAAACAAATCCATGGAATTCTTATCATTAAGTAATTTAAAGCAAGACTCTAAGAAACTCTTTAAGTTACTTACTTTCTTTATTTTCTCTCCTTTGTAAGTATGATCCAAAGACTGAGACATACAAAAAATAGGAGTATTATACCACAGCTTAGTATTTGATGTGGAGGATTGATTCTCCTTCAGGAACTCCTTCTTTGCTTCTTTGAAAGTTTCCTTCTCCTTCTTTGCATCAAATTGTTGTTGTGGCTGAGTGTTCTTCTGAATCCAACAATAAGATTCCTTCTTTTGATCATGTGCATTTGCTCTTTTCTTCACTCCTCCTCTAGTAAGTATATTGATGTTCCTCCCAGGATCCCTTATTTCGGAAACAATCTACTGAACATTTTGGTTATTTTGATTCCTCTTCCTCTAGATCTTTGTCATTAAATTTGGGCAATCTTATGTCGCGTGATCTCCTATGCAATAGTACATACATGTTGTTGTTGGTTGAGGAAAATCTCTAGTATAGTGTCCTTGTTGTTAATAATTATGGCAGATAATAGGCCCTCTTCCTCTTCCCATTCCTCCTCTTCCTCTACCTATGAATCCTCCTCTGTTCCCCTCTAGATACATGTTTTGTTTATGATATTGTGGTGCTTGATTATACTGCGGGGGTTGTTGAAACTGTAGAAATGCTTGAAATTGTTGCACATTGCCAAACTGCGTCGCAGTCTGTCCTGCCATCAACTCAGCCTGCATATTATATTCATCTGGGGTTATTTCCTTCATTAAATCTAGAGTTCTACAATTTTTGTCTTCATGTCCCACCAACTTACAAAAGTTACAGAAAGTACTCTTCGGTTTTGTCTTGTACTTCTGCATCATAGGGAAGTGATAAGGATCATGCACATGCGTCTTTCATATTTCATACTAAGGCCCTACTGTAGGAAATTTATTTGGAATCCCTACTCCCAGGTACTGCGCAAATGTCGAACACTCATTCTTGTGATGTCCCTATGATCTTCAGAGGGTATACCACACTGCTTCTCTTTTCTCCCAAATTTTATTCTGGTTTAGTTGCACTGTGAATTTCTTTAGGTCTTCCTTTTCTCATCTATAGATGGATATGTTTGATTATATTGATTCTCTTCTAAATGCATTACTTCTTGCAATGTCTAGGCCTAGGTTTGAAATTTTTGTTGTCTCAGTGGATATTTGAAGTATGGTAACAGATAATTTATAAACAACTATATGTGTTTCATATAATAAATGGGATACTTCAGTTTACCTTTAAATGTATTCAACTTATTATCGATGTCCCATATAGACTCTCTTGTTTTTTGTCTAACCTCAATCATCTCATTCATAAATTGATGCTCTGATTTTGGCCTCTAAAACTTCATGATCAGTGCCTGCTTGATTTCTACTGCTATTCCTGGTGTACCCTATGGATTGTTTAATGCTAGATTTATATACCAATCCAACACGCGGTTTCTAAACGTTATTTCTAGCTGGGCTAATTTTTGTTCCTCATCAGTGACTCTTTTAGCTTCCCATATTCGCTCACACATGAACAAGTGCTTCTCTGGGTCTTGTGATCCATCTGCATGAAACTCTCGTAATATTATCATTGGATCTACACCTTCCATTGTTGAATGTGTTGTACCTGATCCACGTGATACTACTATCTGTGTACTATTGTTGGGACTTGAAATCTCACTGGTATTGCTACTGGTACTTCCACTTGTACCATTACATGCATTGTTGCTGGTACTCCCACTTGTACCACTACATGCATTGCTGCTGGTACTTCCACTTGTACCCTCACTTCTATTATGATCTCCAATATTCCTCTGACTATTAGTGACTAGTTCTCTAAACAACTCTTTCTTTGTTTATGTGTTAATCATACATGGAGTTGTAGGTTCTACACTGATTCATATCTGGATAGGGGTACCTACTTCCTTATTAGATCCTTCTCCTCTAGTATTTCTTTCATATGTTGTGTGTAATATTCCTTGAATTTTCTCCACAACATAGATATCCTCTACCTCTTCCTCATCACTCTCCAAGGCTTCCCTCTTAGCTATTGCTCTTTCCTTCCTATTGAGCTTATATTGGTAGGGCCTACCACTACACATCATTCCTTTCTTCTACAAAATTTACTGGATCTCCTCTTGATCCATCATAATGGGATCTTTCTCTTTACTACTCTCTCCTCTATCAATTTCACCCTCCATATCATATCTTCCTCAGTGTTTCTTGTACTCCCCCATGCATGTAGGGTAGTTTAGTTGTTTGTTTCCATGGTTAATACCCGTTTATCATGCAATAATCGTTTGATTGAAGTGTACAATGACCTGATGTACCTTCCCCTTGGACCCTTAAGAAACTACTTCTCTTCTACACTGTAAGAATTCATTGTATCTACTGTGAACTCAGTGATATACCCTACCACAATGTTTTCTAGCCATAAATATACTACATGCGTGAATTTTTTATTCACCCTCTTCAACCGCACGATATTATCGTCTGTCCACTCAACTCATATAAATCTATTTTTCATATGTGAATATTTCAACCATACTATCCACTCTTGCAATAACATGGGAAACTAACTAATTAAACTCTCTTTTATTTCATTGAATATGTATCTCTGCAAGTATTGTCTTGGCTTAAACCTAGGGCTTCTATTATATTTGTGGGAAAACTATGGTTCTTGAACTATAAACCATATTTCAATCTGTGCTTTCATGGGGTTCCAACCTAAAAACATGTCATTTCTTAAATCCTCATTCTATATTATGCCATACATCCATCTTTGATCTAATCTTCTACATTCCAACTGGAAACAAAACCATTGTTGGCTATTATGGGATGAACTAGGTTATAACTAAAGGATTACCAACAACCCTTCAACCATCGACCCTTCTAGATAACATAAGGCAACACAACAAAAAAAGTGCACTACACATTCTCACCCAATATGGATTCAATGGGTGACCGCAAGAATCAGGTGTCTACAACCATGGGATGGGTTGTGCTTCATTCTCAGGAACATTAGATCTATTCAACAACTATCTCACAAACCCTCATTTATTAACCTAGCCCTAGTAGGACCTTATCTCGAACCAGTGACTCAACTATTCCAACATACTTCATGAACCATTGTAACATCATATACTAAATGACATCTATCATTTTACTGTAACATAATATTTAGAACTACATACTAACTATGACATTCATCCATTAGTGTTGTTCTACAAAGTTCATTAGTTTATCCTTAGTGCACAATATTCATTCTTTTATCATTAAACATGTTCAATATAAACTCATTAAAGAAAATATAGTAAAAAATAATGCACGCATACACCCATAACTCATATATACCATGGTTCACCCCCTCATGGGGCTACATCCACAAAGATGAGTCACTTCATCTCTTTATTATTCTTCACGCAAAATCTAGTGTTGCGCACTGTACATTTCTTCCTCCATTACACACAATCTCCACAGATCACAATAGTCCTCAAAAAACTGAGAACTTCTAACCAATATACTATCTGACTGCCTAAAAAATCGCTAACTCACTAACTCCTTCCACAGTCCTAATACATTCTACTTATAAAAAACATGGGACAAATCCCTTACAAAAACTCTAACCCTAAGTGGATTAGGTTTGTCCACTTTCCAACTACTCAATCTCGGTTGGCCCAAGATCCAACCATTCTCCAATTCGACGCATGTCCACTTACCAATTGTTCCACAACAATTTTTCCACTTTTTAACTTCTTTTCCTCGATGTGGTTTTTCCTCTGTTTTCGCCACTGCTTTTCCTCCAATTCCGGTGCACTCCTCACTTTCCGGCGCTCTCCCCATTTTCTGGCGTTGCCTTGATTCTTTCCCAAAATTGGCTTGCGCCAAAAATGTTGTTGAAAAACGTTGCTACAACCATACGAATTCATACTAATTTGTTGCATACACTAACCTAACTCATATTTAAATCACTCAAAAATTGCTTGTGACAATTGCTAGATAAACTACTTGATATATGCTTCATTTTCATTGTCTTTTCTTGCAATTGTGATAACTAATTCTTATGGTTGTTATGAATTACTATATTTTGTTATAAATCTTCATATAGCTGCAATTTTAATATCATCCAACATATATTTTATTTTCAATTGTCTATTGAGGTCTGATTATCATAATTGTATTTGGAAATTTCTATATCCATGCTATATTGTTCTTGTTTCAGGTAGGTACACTGATTTCTTTTCTTTGCCTCAATTTCTTATACATAGACATTCTTGAATTTGATGAAAAGTGAGAGGGGGTATATCTTAACCATATATTTAGATTATCCATCCATTTAGGCCACCGATGATGCCTCTCTTAGGATGGACCTCCATCCATCCCTAAAAGTTTGGATTTATTATTGAGGTGATTGTGGCGGGATATCCTATTGTTACACAAATTTCACCTACTTGTATTTGGATTTGGAAAAGTACAAATTGTGTGATAACATTTTTGGTGCTATTTTCGAGGACAATTGAGTCATTTTTCCTCAACGACAAACCTTTGGTGAGATTTCCCAAAGCCCTTATTTTACAAGCTTACTTGGAAAATCCATTGAGGGTGATTCCCTGACTTCCTTTCATGATCCTAGAAGGATCATTTGGTGAATCCTCAATACTTTTTGAGCTATTTTCCAAGAAATGGAATTATGGATCTCCTTCAAATATCCCCTTCTATTTATTTTGAGAATATTCATGGGTATCCAAATGAGTTCAAAATTGATAAAATATGGTTGGGTGACTATCCAAAATTCAAAGGGGGTTCTCCCACCCTTAATATTCCAAGTTTTCTTGAGTATCTACATGAAGTAGGAACATATCACGAAGATGTAAAAATAACATTAATTATATATCACTTCCCCCCATAAGCATGAGATTGGATAAAAGGTTTTTGTAAGACGAAGGGAATATCTTCTCTCAAAGACCTCATTAGTATATTTATTGAGCATTGCACCTATATTAGAAAACATATGAAGATATTATTACATATATCACAATAGTCATGGATGACGAAGGGTTCACCAATGAGATTGAAGAAGATCTCAAAGAGGTGTATCATGCTCAAAACCAAGAAGCAAAGGAATATATTTGCAAAGAGGCTCCTCATGAAGAAAAAGTGTTGATGGTGGCTCATCCATTTCATGAAGTCATCAAAACTTCCACTCCTCCTGCATAAGAAGAAGAGAATATGGTAAGTCATTTCCCTTTCCAAGATTGTGATGATTCTATATTATATGATTCAAAAAGTGAATAAGTGTTAGAGAAAACATTGTAAATGTGGATTAACCTTCATAGATAAGATCGAGATAGCAAAGGACATACACAGTTTGCAGAAGAAATGAGAACATATGGAAAGGAGAGAGAGAAAGAATCATGAATTGTATTAACTTAATGAATGAATGATAATTTACACATGATACACTCTTTATAACTCAACTAATGTGCACTGGAAGAGAACCCAATGTGCCATAGTGGTGGTATAGAGTGATTTGGACACCGATCGGTAGTTACGGGAGTAAACTGCCACCTAGTCTAGCTCAACTAGCCTTTCAGTCCTCAGTTATATGATTGATGGCATCAATAATGCACCATTATAGTGATAATAACAAGGAAAATGTGCATTAGAAGTGATGATTCCATTGTTTCATGGTGATGGAAGCAATGTGGCATCAAGAATCCACTCAACTATGAACCGAAGAGAATATTCCTCTAGAATGTAGGAAAATGAATATTCTCCCTCAAATGTAGGAGATTGGATAATGACTAATAAACGTAGGGAAAACCTTAGGAAAAAAAAATCCTAGGTGTGTTTGAAGCATCTCCAACACCCCCCCCCTAAACATCACTATGGTCAAAATAAAAGAATGGGTCCCATAAATGAGGCCATGGTAGGTACCTGCAAACTAAAGACAGACTGAAATAAACAAGGAAAGAGGGAAAACCTCATGGGAAAACCCCCCCTCAAGGTGAAATGTATCAAAAAATAATTGACAGTTGCTAGGCAATTTTTTCCTTCACTCCAAGATGACTGAGCAGAGAATGGAACTTTTCCTCAGTGAAGGTTGGTGACGATGTTTGCAGTCTGTTCTGGTGAAGGAAAATAATGTAGGTCGGTGATCGCCTCATTTACTAAGTCCTAGATGTAGTGCATGTGGATCTCAATCCACTTATTCCACTGCCTCTAAACTGGATCTCTGTAGAAATTCAAAGTGCTCTAGTTGTCACACTAGATGACGATTGGTTGGTGAAATTGAATTCCCAACTTAGTGAGAAAATGATGTAGCCACATAGCCTGAATGGTTATGTTAACTACCTCTCTGTACTCTGCCTCAGTTGAATATAGACAAATAACCTCCTGCTTCTTTCTCGACCAACAAATGGGCCCGAAACCCAGACTAGGTGAGTAAACAGATATGGACTTGCGATCAATGTTGTCACCAATCCAGTCAGAATCAGTGAACCCAATGAGGTCCATTGCATATTGTGTTGCATAGTGAATCCTAAAGGTGATGGTGCTTTGTACGCACCAAAGGATATGCTTTGCATCCTTTCAATGTAGCTCATGTGTCTCTTGCATGAACCGGAAGACTGCTCTAACTGCATAGGAGAGGTTAGGTCTAGAGTGTGTGAGATACAACAAGCTCCCCACTAGATGTCTGTATAGTGTGTTGTCCACTAGTGGAGTGTCCCCGCCATCCTTATGTCTAACTCCTTATAGGAAAGGATTCAGGGAAGACTTACAGTCTATCATGTGGAATCTCTCGAGGAGATCTCATGCATATTTGGCCCAAGATAGTTTGATGCTTGATGCATCTTGACTGATCTCGAGAATAAGGAATAAATGTAGTGGACCCATGTCCATCATCAAGAACATGTCAAGAAGAATCCTCTTGACTACAACAATCAATGAATTCGATCAGTTGGTGATCAACAAATCATCAACATACAAAACTATGAGTAAAAGTGAATCAGTCATCCTGAGCATGTAAACATTCGGGTTTGACTTACAATGTACACAGTTCTATGAAAGAGGTTAGGAGTCCATCTTAGCATACCATGCCATTGGGGCCTGCTTGATGCCATAAAGGGACTTCTTTAGTATATATACCAAATATGAATCCTACATGAATCCCTGGGATGTTCCATATAGATTTCCTCACAAAGATCTCTGTGAAGAAATGCATTCTTCATGTACATATGATGGAATTCTAGTCCCTTGGATATCGCAATGGAAATTTCCAACCATATGGAATACATATTCACTACTGGAGCTAAGGTCTCATCATAGTCAATGTCATGCATCTGTTGAAATCCTTTGGAGACTAGCCCAGATTTGTATCTGCTAACATGTCCATCTGTTGTGCTCTTGGTCCTATAGACCCATTTGCACCTGAAAATTTTCCTTCCTGAAGGAAGGGGAACTAGATCCCAATTCTAGTTCTCAAGGAGGGAGTTGTATGCCTCCTGCATGGCTAATTCCCAAAAGGGATTCCGAGCAACCTCACCATAGAACTATTGATTTGAAGATTGGACCAAGAAAATATGCCTGGGTGGCATCGATTCAGTGCCAGTGAGTGCAGGAGGAGGGTCCTTGAAATCATATTGATTCTTCCTAGTATTATTTGGATACCCAACAAAATCTCATGCATCCCGAAGAGTAGTCTTGGACCACTTGGGCCTTGGCTCTAGCTCTGCATATGCATATGCATGCATTGACTCTACATGTGATTGTACCAACTCAGTATCTGAATCATTTGAATCCTCTGAATTAGAACTCTCATATGAAGAATAATCGACATGTGCATGTTCATCATCTCTATCAGGTGGAAGAACAAAAGTGTTTGCATGTGACTCCTGAGGTACATGCGAGATACTTTCCTCAAATTTAACATTGTGCTAAATGATGAGCTGGTCGGTAGAGAGATGAATGATTTTGCATCCCTTCACACTGTTTGGGTATCCAAAAAATATACACTCTATACTCTTTGGATCAAGTGCCTTCCACTTCTTATATGGAATCCTAGACCATGCATGTGAACCGAATATACGAAAGTGGGTGAGTTTTGGTTTGAGTCCACTCCAAGACTCGAAGGGGGTATTATCCTTGACATATCTATGGATAGATGTGTTTTAGATGTAGTTTATAGAATTATATTCTTCATCCCATAATCTCTATGGAAGTGACTTTGCATGTAGCATTCAAGATACTATCTCTTTCAGGGATCTTATTTTTTTCTCAGCAACTCAGTTTTGCTACAAAGTATAGGGAACCATGTACTGCAAACAAATCATAGCCTCAAGACAAATATTTGGTACCTCATGGTTGACATAATCACCCCCATTATATATTCAAAGTACTTTGATCTTCCTTCCTGACTGTGTCTCAACAAGGGATTTGAAATATTTCAGAGGTTGAAAGACTTCAGATTTTTTCCTGAGAAATAAAGCCCAGGTGTAGTGTGAAAAATCATCATAAAAAATTAGCACGTACCTTGCTTTACTTATGGATGGATGCGTAAAATATCCCATGATATCACTGTGGATCATATCCAAAGGAGAGGAGGCCTTTTGAGTCTTTCCTTTATCAAATTTCTCTTGAGGGTGTTTTCCAAGAACACATCTGTCACAAATTCCTTTGGAGAAGTGGATGTCAGGTAAGCCTTCAACCATTCCCTGCTTGCTAAACTTTTTGATGTATCTGAAATTTAAATGAATGAACCTTTCATGCCATATCCTATGGCTTTCATCAGCATGTGGAAGCAGTAATATAGAATCTGGTTCAATAAATTCAGAAAATGTGTAGAGTCTGGATTGGCCATTTACCTCACCAATAGAAACTTTGGAATTGGTTTTCATGTCATATATATCCACAACATCAGGTGTGGATATTAATTTCTTTCCATTGTCGTAGTTTTTCATATGATGCATGGAGAGAATATTTACAGATATTTTGAGAATGTGTAGCACATTCTCGAAGCTCCCACTTCTGAGTTCAACTCTTTCTTTGCCAGTGACTTCGACTGAAGATTCATCTCCCATCATAATAAGAGGACCTTTGCATGCATCCAATGAAGAGTATACTTTCTTTGTGGATTTCATGTGGTGTGATTCACCTGAATCTACAATCCAAGCATTGGAAGAGACATTAATGGAAATCAAAGCATGTCTAGAATTGAATTTCTTAGGGTTTAGATCTTCTGGCTTCTTCTTCTTGGCACCCTCGGGGATGCAATCTCCAAGATTGTTTTTCTGAAGTATTTGTTCAATTTGATCTATCTGTTTCTACATGCATGCATATTCTGGATGGAATTCTCGTTGGAATTAAGTGATTTCTCCCCTTTTCTTCCCTTTCCACCTTTGCATATGGAGGAATCATTGAAGGGTTTTGAGTACCCTTCCTTCTTTGGATTTTAATGTCCCTCCCCTTTGTATTTGTGTTTAGATTTATGACTTTAGTGATTTCTACCATCTTGCA
Organism: Picea glauca; assembly: GCA_000966675.3. Classification (NCBI taxonomy): domain Eukaryota; kingdom Viridiplantae; phylum Streptophyta; class Pinopsida; order Pinales; family Pinaceae; genus Picea; species Picea glauca. The sequence continues at coordinate 487,024 of JZKD02S1907298.1, read as the reverse complement.
AAGCAAGTTCATGCACCTTTGAGCCTTTGATTTTTCCCATATTGATGAGCTTGGTCTCCTCTTGCATTAGAGACTCCATAAATGCCTTAAGAGAGGGAATTTTCCAGGTAGCTCCATAGGCAAGCCTAACTTAATGAAATTTGGTTACAAAGAATGAGTATTCCAGACAAAGTTTGGAAAGAAGGGTAAGAACCATTTGTTTCTCCTCTTTAGATTGATCAAACCCGCAAGCCTTGAGTTTTAACAAAAAATCCTAATATTTGGTAAAACAATCTTGGATATCGCCAAAGGTTTTTTGATCCAAAGTGAGAAATTCCACCTCGATCATGTGTCCCCTCATCTCATCCTGTTTACAAAAAATCCTTCCATGGTGGTCCAGAATTCATCGGGCGTTTTACAGGAGGATATGTGAAAGAGGAGCTCAGGAGAAATATGACTACAAATAGTTCCATACGCTTCATCCATCTGATTTAGATATTTGTATTTTTCTATTGCTGATGTGGGTTCGGTATCTGTGCCCATGGTTAACCTATATATTCCTTTCTCGTGAAGATGTAATTCCGTCTTGTTCTTCCAAGCAAAGAAATTGTATGGTGTAAGAATTAGTTCTTTTGGAAATTCCATTTTCTTGCTATCTTCAATCTTTGGTACCTGCAAAAAGAGTATGGTGTGTCTTTTTCCTAGAAATTCATCATCTTTGATATGATGTAAATGTGGATAAACATGCATAGATAAGATCTAGCTAGAAAAGGACATACATAGTTTGCAGAATAAATCAGAAAATATGGAAATGAGAGAGAGAGAGAATAAAGAATTGCATTAACTAAATGATTGAATTATAATTTACACTATGTATAACTCAACTAATTCATACTAGGATATAAGCCAATGTGCCATAGTGGTGGTATAAAGTGATCTGGGCACACACCAAAAATTAAGGGAGTAAACTACCACCTAGTCTAAGTCAACTAGCATTTCAGTCCTTAGTTAATTGATTGATGGCATCAATAATGTGCCACTCTGGTTATAATCCCAAGGATAATGTGCATTAGCAGTGATGATCACAATGTTTCATGGTGATGGATCCTTAGGAAAAAGAAATCTTAGGTGTGTGTGAAGTATCTCCAACAACCCTTGGATGTACTAGACCCTTCATGTTATGATAAAGGTAATGATGTGATTGATAGTATTGATGAATTCATACATGTTGGGAGATTTAAGTGGGATGTGTTTGGTCGTGATGGAGATCCCATTTACGATATTGAAGGTCATTTTCAATTTTTTCCCTTACAACAAACATATGTGATTGCTATTAATCTAGATTTTTGGAAACAAGAAGATGGGATGATTACAAATTTTTTCCAACCACCCAAGGATGATTTACTGCAACATTCTCATGAGGATTTTTGGTCATATCCTGGGGAGTTTGGTACTTATTTTTTTTATCACTTGGATTTATTATACGAAGAGAATTTGCAACCACCTTTGTGCTCTAATGTTGATAAGGGTGAGGACATGGTTTTCCTAGAGCAAGATTTTTCTGATGAGAATTTCCAACCTCCTATGCTTTCATCTTGACATTCTACTACATATATGGTTGGGGATTTCCCTCATTATCATAACTTTCCTGTCAAATGGAGTTATTTCCAACTTTTCGTTTGTTGTAGGCCTTTCCAGTTTCGCATACAAAATAAAAAATCTTTTGGTTGTGAGAAGTTTCTTTTCTCTAGGCCCGATTTCATTCGTTACCTTGCACCGTATTTTCCTATAGACAACCATATAACTTTCTATAGATTCCTTCTCATCCCTTCTTCTCAACCTTCTGGTGAGAAGTTTGTAGTTGAGGATGAGGATCTGCTTCCATCTATTTTTCTTTTCCTTGTTTTAGGATGCATTGGGAAGGGTTGTGGTGATACCTCTTGCAAATATTTTGTCCCTCCCTCCTACCTCCATGAGTTAGATTTGATGATTACCTATCATATACTACATTCTCTAGCTCATGTTCCTTTACTCCTTGACTTATGTTTTTTTTGGTTTATGATGAAGCGCAAAGGTATGTGTTGTGATACAATGCTATCATGGTTGTATTGGTTATATGATTATACGTAACATTAAGACTAACCTAGATTCGATAGTTAGGGTAGGTAGGCATTTGCATATTGCACATCATGTTAGCATAGTTTCATATATGATTTACATGTTTTCTCTTTTTCACATTGCATCATTTATATTCCATACTTATACGTTTTCATGGACATGTTAGAATGTAATTTTATTTTGGATTTTGATCATTCTTCATATGAACAAGGGGTGATAAAGCCACCCTAGGTACTCTAACATTTTTCTTAAGTGTATAGGAACAGGTCGTAGTATAGATGATGAGGTTAGCATGCACTCTACGATTATCACATGTCCTCGAAAAAGAGCCTGATGTTACCCCCTTCATATTAGGGGTAACTATTGAGATCATGTCTCAAAGCCCATAGGTAGCAGACATAGAATGCCAAGAGATAGATTTGACTAACATAACCTCACAGGGCCCCTCCTATTCATTGATGTGCCACCATACATCACTAGCAACAGAGAAGTGTCCATCACAACATACTGATGCTATGGGACAACAATTATTGTTTCATGAGGTAATAATTTTGGTATCCTGACAAGTGTCACCCTAATAATTGAAGCATTTGAATATGTTGCAAATAATTATTTCTTTATTACACAATGTTTTCTTGGAAATTATACTCTTTTCCTGATTTAACCTTAGTAAGCATCATTTCATCCTAGTAAGTTGGCCACCCTCAGGAATAGGGTTCTACTAAGGGTTCCTTGGACAATCATCATACCACTCCTGGTCATACTTATCACTTTCCATACTTCTTCCATTTCGTCTCCTCATCTTTTGGGACTTTCAAGTCTATTGTCCCAAGAAGGGATTGTATCTCATTTCAAGGGAAGAAGGTGTTGAAGGCGCGTAGGGAATGTAGTTGGAAAAAAACATTATAGATTCTCTCCCAAGACGTCTTGAGAATGATGGAACGTTTCTCCTAAAATAATTTGAATACCTGCAAAAGAAAAATCACATTATATAGATGTCCCACTTGTTGCATTGAGTACATGTATGTAGTGTCCCTTTCTTTCCATGCATATGGAACTTTATGTACCTCTACCTTCAAGTGACATTGAGATACTCTTTTCTTTCCATGTTTTGTATTACACAATTGTTTTGGACTTTAATTAATTAATGGAAATAAATGGGCTTGGAAAAAGGTTGCATTGAAAACGAAGGTGCAACACACCCTCTACAAAGGAACCCATAAAGGAGACAATACGAACCCTTGTGTGTCATGAAGCCAACTCCCAAAAGTTTTACCCTACTCCACCTCAGACTCATACGTGGATTGGATGGGTTACCTTTGGGAAACACCCTTGAATTAAGGATTGAATGTCCCAAAAGGATTCCTTAACACCCCTCCCACACCTAAATTTGACAAATTGTATAAGGTGTTTGATCATTTGTTTATCTTGAAAAGGGGGGTTTGATTCACATGTTTGGGTGGTTTTATTATTAAACGTGGCTTAGTGGGTATGATTATTGTGACTCATGGAACCTTGGAGGGTGTATTTGTTTTCCATTGCAGGAAATTTATTAGTGAATAGGTATTCATGAGGATATGACTTGCTCATATCTCCATGAGGTATTTAGATCCCAATGATGGATGCATAGACCCCATTCCTGGGGAATACTTGTGATCACCAGTTACATAGTGAAGAAAGAGGTTCATTCCATTTGGAGGCACTTTGACATGGCCCGAGAGAGCAATTTCCATCCTTCGACACTTAGAAGCTATCCTTTGGAGGCTTGGACATTACCCTCATATCCCATGACATCACATAGGGCTAGGTTTTGATGGAAGGATGATGTGGACGATGCTTGATGAGGATTTTGGCATGTGTGGGAATGGTATGTGGCCTTTGGAGGCTTAATGTTACACGTTTATAGCCCAACATACTTCATTGAGAGCTCAAGGTCACCCTATAAGCGATGATGTCACCCTTTTTAGGGCTATTCTTTGTAAAAATTAAATTTATTGTAATTTTAATGAGAAAATAAAAAAGTATGCTCAGTTTTGTTAAAAGACACAAATTTTGAGTTATTGAGGCTAGGATTTCCAATATAATTATGGCTAGCATCAAATCATTTTTCATCATAATTCTCCTCACATAAAAGAGGACAATTCTGAAATTTTCTCCCTAGTGGATCCTTGGCTAAATTTTACTAGTGCACACCACTTGGAGATTTGTTATGGATTTTTTTTTATGATTTTTGGTGGAAATTTTTGTAACTAGGTGTTTATTGCTTGGTTATTCTTGGTGAAGTAAGAAAAATATGCAATTTATTTCATTCTTTGAATGGTTATGGTATATTTTACTTGTTCATTTTTAAGATGATGAGATTTCTTTCTCTTAAACCTAGGAGAGGGAAATAAAGTTCTTATTCATCTCTCTAGTCTTTTTCCACTTGTTAATATTCAAAAGGATCTTTAATAGAAAGGATTCTAAAGACCTAAAGTGCTATCACTTTACAATATTTGTTCTAGATATTGTTACAAATACATTTTCAAGTTTCCAAGGAGAAGAGGAATTTTCTAGATCCTAAAAGAACTTGCACTCTAGCCAAAATTCCATCTTTGAGACTCAGATATTGAGGCCTTGAAGTGTCAACACCTCAAGACTTTATTTTTCTATATTTAGACAATTATTATCATTTTTTCTCCAAGTTATTTGTTGTTGTTTTAATTCACTCCATAAGCCCAAAAGGAACTAATTTATATTTCTCTTGTGAAGGATTGATCAAACAACCATTAAACTCTATTATTTAAATCTCCTACTAAATTATACTAACTCTAGCTTAGACTAACTCACTAGCTAACTTGTTTTCATTGCAAAACATTTCTATATCCATAGTAATTCATACTAATTTTCTACATACACTAACCTAACATATAGCTAAATCACTCAGAAAATCCTTTTGACAATTGTTAGATAATCTAGTTGATATATGCTTCATTTTCACTGTCCTTTCTTGCAATTTTGAACAATATTTCTTATGGATGTTATGAATTACTAATTTATGTTATAAACCATCATCTAGCAGCAATTTTCATATCAAAAACCATATATTTGGTTTTCTATTGTCTATTGGGGTCTTATTATCATAATTGTACTTAGAAAATGTTATATACATGCTATATTATTCTCGTTTCAGGCAAGTACACCAATTACACTTGTTTTCTTCAATTTCTCAGACATAGACCTTCTTGACATAGGTGACCAGTGAGAGGGGGTTATATCTTAACCATCTCCTTATTTTACCTATCCCCTTAGGTCTCTAGGGATGCCTCCCTTAGGTTTGACCTCCATCCATCCCTAAAAGTGGGGATTTCTCACTAAGGTGACAGTGGTGGGATATCTTGTTGCTACGCTAATTTCACCGACTTGTCTTGGGATTTGGAAACGTAAAAATTGTGTGATAATAGTGACCATGTTGGTTGGGGCCATCAACTGTTTCACTCTTCGAGGGTTTTAATCATGTAAAAAAATTGTTGTGTTGATCTTTTATTTGATTGTGCGAGTGGTTACTGAAAGTGTTCATCTTGTTTGGGAATACCCTGTTCTGTCAAACACTTGGAAATGTGTGAGATGAAACAGACCTCAAGAGAGGGATACCCTTTATGACGCAGACCTATTGGCCCTCAGGCCGAGATCCGCTCACAGGATCGTTCTTTATCTCCCTTGAGCCGAATCGTCTCTTTAGATTCCTTGCTGGAATCACAAATTATCGATCCACGGGTCCTTTTGGAAGCTCCCCTGCATGAATAGCACTAGGCACGAGTTCCACTTCTCCGTGCGACCACAACACTATGACCAAGGCCTAACCCAAAAGGTTCTTGTCACAACTCGTGACTCGCGAGTTCATGAGTCGAGGCTCCCGACTCTTCTTTTCCAATCTCGCAATACCCAATATCACAAAATGGGCATAGATCCCCTCTGTCAGCGCCCTCCATGCATGACCATCGGCCATAGATGATTTTAGGGGCGAAATTTCGCTCATGGGCGAAATTTAGGGGCTTCCAATTTTTTATTGGGCGAATTTTTTGTATTAAAGTGATTTTTTAAAAATTATATCATTAGCCCATAATTTATTTTAGGGGAAAAATCGTGCACAGGGTTAGCCCTTGTTTTTAGGAGAGATATAGGAAAAAAAATTATATTTTTCCCCTGAAATTTGGAGGGACAAGCTTCCATTAGCCAAATTTCTAGAAGTAGGGGAATTTTTGATAGCTTCTTCGCCCTCCCATTTGGTAAAATTAGGGTTTATGGTTTAATTCGCCCAGATTTTGTGATATGGGCACTAGGTAGCCACATTTTGGCCCTCCCACCTGGTATAAATTGTATGGAATCTACCTAGGGTTAAAATCATAGCTTTGTTACTTGTCTGGTTCATTCGTGAGAACTACAGAGTCTACTATCTAGTGACCATCCATAAAATCTCTAAATCACCAAGGCCCGGTTTACATATATTGAATTTTCGTGTTTATTTCCCTTCAACGAAACAGAAAGAGGGCAAGAGATGCTAGTGGTGGAGTTGCCTGTTCAGAGAAGAATTTGTTACAGTTATTAGCCTGGTGGTCTGTGGAGCCGCTTGTTTAGAGCAGAAGAAACTCGGAAGGTGTTGCGCGAGGCTTTGGCGGTGAATAATTACCAGGGTTTCAACTTTGCAAACGTATTGATAGGTATTTACTAGTTACCTGGTCTTTCATCTTTAAATTCCTTAAAGATATTTATTTAAATTGTGGGACAAAAACTGCAGACTTGGAACCAAATCTGTTTTGTCACAAGGGTGTGTATTTTCATGTTTTTTTATTTTGTTTATACTTATGTTTTTTAATTTGGATCCCCATTCCATTTCCCTGTCGTGTGCACCCAATCTACAACTAATCTTTCATCCTTTTTCCAATCAGATTGCACCCAATGAATTTTCCAGCTATCTGTATTTGTACACGGTTTTTTATTTTGTTTATACTTACGTTTTTTTATTTGGATCCCCATTCCATTTACCTGTCGTGTGCACCCAATCTCCAGCCAAGCTTTCATCCTTTTTCCAATCAGATTGCACCCAACGACTTTTCCAGCTATTTGTATTTGTAAGGTAAGAAAATTGTTAGCAAGTTTTAATACAAAATTATCAATCCAATACAAATAAATGCTAAATGAAATACAATCATAAAACACATGTAACATCCATTGAAGACAACCACAATGAAACTGCCTAACCCATATTCTCAAAAAATGCAATAAAATGGTGACCCTAGCATCAATTAGCTAAAGCTATCAACAAAATTATATAATGAATATGATTCAATCACCAATTAGTTATCTAATATTCTGGACCAAAAGTTTACTTCTAGGCTAGGGAGCGATCTCAAGGTCAGCTTGAAGAACCAATGAATGCCAGGTTGGTAGAAGTTGACTTCTAGTCTAGCTTCCAAGCCAAGAACTGGTAATGTGATCAACAATGAATTTTATCCATGTTTTGGCATCTCAATGAGGGTTGGGTTGGGTAGCAAGGTTCTTTGAAAGTCAATGTACCTTTGGTCATCTCAAACATGAAAGAATAAATACTTTTTGTCAAATATCTAATGCAGAACCACCGATTCATACAATTCCCAAAATTCTATCTAAATTCTAAGCCAAGCATCCTTTCAAAGTTCTAAAGCATTAGTCAGCACAAACATAGAATTTTAAGTTGTGGAGGCAAAACTTAAAAATATTCAGGGAAGGATTTCCACATGAGTAGTTTTGACATCAAAATCCACATGCCATTTAAAAATATATATATTTTGAAAACCCCACTTCCATCAACTATGTAAAATTTTGTTTACCTTTGCCAGTGTTCTGAAAACCCAAACTAGCCATCCCTTTGCCAGAGTCATAATGCAGGGAGAGTATCCAACCAAAGGTTCAAAATTTGCTTGGTCCAATCCTTAAGACAATCACTAGTCATTTTTCTACAGGGGAACATGTCTACTACCACCAGTTCTTCCAATTCCAAGAGATTGTTGAGCCTAGTTTTGGTCCCTAGGTTCAATATTACTAGATCCTCTATTTTTTTTATGCATTTCTAACTTTTGGGTCTCCTTTCCCTTTCTAGAGAATGTTGGTCTTGGCTACCTACTTCAACCATAATGGAACCACTCATGAGGGTACGATTCATAAGTTTCATAATGAAACCTACCTTTGGTTGAGCTTCATAAAATCCCACTAAGTTGTAAAAAGGTAATTCAACATCCTCGTAGAAATCCAACAAAGGGATATCAATACTAGTAGTTGCATAATGTCAATTAATTGGTCCATACTCTCTAGTTTTGTGGAATGACAATTTGAGATCTCTAATATCTTCACCATTATGCACAACAGGTGGAATGTTTGTTATGACACTAAGGTGGAACATCTTTTGTGACATTAAAGTCCCAAGGGGAAAAAAAACCTCTACCCTTCATCCTTTTCTCCAACCTAGCTAGGTACACAAGGTCATAGACCTTTGGATCCATTTGTAGATATCCCCTAGGCCATCTTGTTGAATACACAATCTTCCACTTCAAATTCTCACTCATTACAATGCTGGTCCTTCTGGGATTTCATCATATCTTGGGACAATTTGAGGTTATCCTTTACCTGCTTCAATATATATTGGCTTTCCTCCAAAGATATCTAACAGTTAGCATTTGAGTGTCTTGAATGATCAAATCAAACAACAAATGAGGGTCATGAATCATACCTATAGGGCCCCTTAAATGGTAGCCATTCCAAAGCGATGTGTGGTGTGTTTCATTGCACCAATACTCTTCCAAGTGGAACCATGTTGACTAGAAAATTTCTTGTATTGAAACATAGTTTTTCTATGTTGCACTGGTTTTCACGACAGGGGAACAGTGGGGATAGGAGGGATGCATCCATAGGACAACTAGAGCACACCCCCAAAAGTTTTCAGGGGATGGTGGGTTAGGGACAACAATAAAAAATATTAAAAATCTAGATTCCACCATAAACATTTTTAGTTGCTTATAAGCATAACAGGATATACTATATGGTATTATGCACACCCTTACACTTGCCAGTTCTGAAAAAACTCCAGCAATTTTAAAAAGGGCCAAATAACATTCCATTATTAGCCCCTAGACATGAGAAAAATGCAGCTTAGCTTTAGGAAACTTTAGTGTAACTACTTTCAATTTGCAATAGGGTCCATGAAGGGTCTGTGAGACAAAGAGCTGTCTCTATAACATCTTTTCTTCCTTGTGTTTCTTGTTAATGTTGATTATGTTAAAAATTGAACAACATTCCCTTCTGAATAGGGTCTGCAGTTTTTTACAGCTGTATAGAAAACCATTACAAAACACTTTGGTTCTATAAAGAGATTAGATTCATATTTTTGATTGAAAAGATGATTGAATAGGAATTTA
>JZKD02S1907298.1:412539-467430 GCA_000966675.3 Picea glauca | reverse complement strand
GAACTATAACAGATGTACTGAAATGTTGGTTGACTTTATTGTAGTAGATGTAGTGAATGTTGATGTTAGTTGACTTTATTGTAGCAGATGTAGTGAATGTTGACAATGTTGTGAAATCCATTTGTAGATTGAAACACATTTTGCAATTGGCCTATACAAAATTCTCTTTGTCAATTTTGGTCGACTTTGTTGTAGTAGATGTGGTGAAATGTTGTGTGAAGTCCATTTGTTTACCCAACACCACTCGGCAATATTTTACAAGATTTTATAATTCAGTGAAAGATTCGCCAATATTTTACAAAATTTTATAATTCAGTGAAATATTCGCCAATATTTTACAAGATTATATAATTGACTAAAATATTGGCCGAAAAATTATATATACATTTTATATTATTGATAAAATAGCCTTCAATTTTTCCTATGTATCATGGGGATTCGCCCATTTATTATACATATAAATTTAGGGGGGGTTCTTAAAATCACCCCTACCACCGGCTAAGCTTAACGCTAGCTCCTCTCGCTACTTGCCACTTCGCAAGTTGTGGCATCTGACCTTGGCACCTTCCTTTCATGAAACCCTGAGAAGCGATGTTGACTTTTCTCCTCACGTTCTCGCTACTTGCGACTTCGCGAGTCAAAAGGTTGAACTCTCGTTCCCTTATTTCATGAATCCCCAAGACGCGAGAGGTCAACAGGTGTTGACTCCTTTCACTAGGTAACACGTGTCTTCCTATCTATCACATGGGCCCACCTTGCGATTCTACCACGTGTCCCTCATTCCTAGCTTCGCCACTTTGTGACTTCGCTTCCCGAAGCGCTACCTCCTTGTATCCCGACACCCGAAGTGCCGAGATCCCAAACTCCTCGCTACTCCTTATCACAACTTACAACTTCAGGACTTTCGGGAAAAAAGTCTCGACTTCCTATCCGTTGATATGCCGAAATGCCGAAATTCCAACACGTCGTCAATGCGGGTCCCACAACAAAACTTCCCATCTTTTTGGAGTTTCGGACTTCGCGACTTTGCGAATCCTGATGCTAAGATTTCATCTCTTCAACCCATGAAACACCCAAATGCGCGATAGGCACGATGAGACTCTGATCCAACGGTCCTCCCTTGACCTGGATCCTACGGCTATCCTAGCTCCTCGTGATTTTTCCACTCGCAACTTGGAGCAGCCAATCTTTGGGCTCTCACCTTGCGAACCTCTGAGTTCATGAGATCCCTTGATATTTTCCACCTTTCCTCCTCCAATGGACGGCTGTGATTCTCTCGCGACTTCGCCGCTCGTGAATCTTGATGCAAAGGTTTTAAACTTTCAACTTCTGAATACACGAAATTATCTTATGTGAGCGAATCCAACGACCCTTGTTGGCTCAGATCCTACGGCCCAATTTCTCTTGAGCTTGAACTTATAAAAACACTCGCCATAACTCTCCTTGCCCTTCTTCAAGATTTGACGGCTCTCGGGACTTCGCAAATTCTCAACGGAGAATTCCGACTATCCAATTCCTCCTTGACGATTCCTGCGAAATGAACAAAGTGTTCTTTCACAAAACTTATCCACCTGCAAAACAATGTCACTCCACCTTTTTACAACACTTCAAGGCACTAGCCCTCTTGAGCTTCTCTTCGACAACTTCAAAGACTGTATCCCTCCTGAGCTTTCTCCACAAATCGAGTCTTCAACAATACTCCTGCACACACTCCTTGCGACAATTCTTCAAATACTTCCAAGTATTTGAACCTCTTTGACTCTGCGCACTCCCTACAACAACAGTCCTTCAACAATTTCGCTCAGGTTGCAAACACTGAGACTCTACTCAGCCAGCACACACTTTGCATGGCTCCTGTGATTAACTTGTACTTCTACGAGAATGAGAACAATGTTATCCCTCCTGATCTTATAGAGACAAACTCTGACTTATGTCAACACACACCTTGCGAACATTTTCACTGCACTCCTTGCAGGAAAACTCTTGCTCATATGGAGAAACAATTGAAACTCATTCTTTAATCTCTCAAACTTCGAATGCTTAACATGAAATCATACATACATGGAATAAAATAAAATGTATATCAGAAAGAGTAAAACAATCATGAGAATAACATTCAATCATGCATACACAGAAATTATTTGAACACCATGAGTCTGGATCAAAGCTTCATATATTAATCTCAGAAATTTTGTACATGGGTTCTTCTACACAAGTTCCTGCTTATTTATCTCTATGTTCTCTTGATTGATTATGCTGCTAATTTTACAATGATACAATTGAGGGTGTCTATATTTGTTTTCCCTCCGACTCCTAAAACTGTCTAATATGGGAATTTAAGTCTACCTACTTACATTTACTAACATAAATGCCTCTTAATCCTTCAGACGAGAGCGGGATGCTCAAGGTCCGATTACAATCTACAAGTATGCCCTTTCTTAATTGTTTCATTTATGTTGGCGTATCAAACTTCAAAACATTTCAAACAATTCATCATGTACCAAAATGCGTTGGTGTTTGTCCCCATCTCGCTTTTTGTTGGCGATGCTCCTGCATCATACTCCCTCGCTTGAAAATTTTCATGGGATCCTATCCATGAGCTCTCACATGGTCTGTCCATGCTTCTGGATCTCTGCTTCATTCTCCCAGCTAGCATCTTCAACTGGATGTCCCTTCCACTTGACCAAGTATTCAAAATATTCTTTTCTTCTGGTCCTTTTGCTGACTCTTTTGTCTAGTATGATTTCCATCTGTGGCTTCTCTGCAACTAGCATCTATTTAGTCCACTGAACCTCTAGTTTTTCACTACCTTCTCTATATTTGTATGGGTACAAATATGATATGTTGAATATCGAAGAAATTCCGATCCCATCGGGTAATTCAATCTCATAAGCATTTGCCCCAAATTTCTTCAAGACCTTACATGGTCTGATATTCTTCATCTTCAATTTGTTATATGTCCCCTTCAGGAACCTTTCCTTTCTTAGATGTGCCAGAATTAGATCACCAACTTCAAATTGAAGTTGTCTCCTGTGTTGATTTTCTCTGCACTTATACTCTTGGCTTGAGTTTTTCAATCGCTCCTTCACTTGGCTGTGAAGTTCCTTCATCGCTTCTGCGAAATCCTCTGCACTAGCACTCCTAGTTGCATTCTATTCTGAATCTCTAAATTCTGAAACTCCTCTTGGATGCATCCCATAAACAATTTGGAATGAACTCTGCCCTGTGCTTCTATTGATTGAATCATTATATGAAAATTCTGCATGTGGCAGAATATTTTCCCACTAACTGTGGTGTTCTATCACCAAGCTCCTCAACAAGTCTCCCAAACTTCTATTCACAACTTTTGTCTGTCCATCCATCTGAGGATGATAATATGAACTGAATGACAAGTTCATTCCTAGATTTTTCCATAAGGTTCTCCAGAAGTGTCCCGTGAACTTGGTGTCTCAATCCGAAACTATGCTCCTTGGTAAGCCGTGAAGTCGAATGACTTCTTTGAAAAATAGATTCGCAATGTGAGTTGCATCATTAGTTTTCTAACATGGTATGAAGTGTGTCATCTTAGAAAATCGGTAGACCACTACAAAGATCGATTCAAACCCTCTTTGTTTTCTCAGCAACCCCAATATGAAGTCTATGCTTACCGTATCCCACGGCCTCGTAGGTACGGGTAATGGTTGATAAAAGCCTGCATTCTGCCTCTTTCCTTTTGAATGCTGACAAATTCTTCATCTGTCCATGAATCGTTTGACATCTGCTCTCATTCCTGGCCAAAAATATGACTCGTTTAACTTTGAGAATGTCTTGTCATGACCAAAATGTTCGGACAATCCTCCACTGTGTTTCTCCTTCAACAAATTCTCCCTCATGGAGCATTTTGGAATACAAAGTTGATTACCCTTAAACAATAATCCTTCCTGGATTATGTATTATGTCCACTAGCTTCTGTCCCTAAGAATTGGATTCTCAGCTACTTCATTCGCCTCCTTAAAATCTGGATCATCTCTATACATGTCCCTGAGATCATCAAAACCCAGTGTTTTGACTCTGAACTCCTGCAACAACAAACATTTCCTGCTCAAAGCATCAACAACTTTGATAGAAGTTCCAGAAATATGCTTGATTACAAAAGTAAAGTTCTACATATATTCAACCCATTTTGCATGTCTTTGATTCAAATTCTCCTATTGAGTCACAAATTGCAAAGCATGATTGTCACTGTATAAAACAAACTCCTTAGGAATCAAGTAGTGTCTCCACTTCTTCAATGCCTGAATAATAGCATATAAATCCTTGTCATATGTGGAGTATTTCACTTCGGTTTCATTCAGATTCTCGCTAAAGTATGTTATCGACCTGTCTTCTTGGCTCAAGACTACCCCTATTGCAAATCCACTTGCATCACATTTTACCTGAAATGTCTTTTTGAAATCAGGCAACATTAAAATTGGTTGTTCCATGGTTTTCCTTTTCAACAAATTGAAGCTTTTCTCAGCCTCTTATGTCCAATGAAAAGACTTGTGTCTCTTCTTCACTGTGTCCATCATTGGTGTACTAATTCCATTGAGATTCCTGATGAATTTTCTATAGAAACTAGCCAATCCATGAAAACTTCGAACTTCAAAGATATTTTTTGGTGATGGCCAATTCTTAATTACCTCCACCTTATCTGGATCCATCCTCAACTTATCTGCAGAAATAACAAAACCCAAATAAATGAGCTCTGTCTTCATGAATGAAGATTTCTTCATATTTATCAATAGCTTCTCTTACTGTAGCCTCTTCATGACTATAGCCAAATGTTTCAGATGCTCTGCCTCTATTTTACTGAAAATCAGTATGTCATCAAGATACACAATGAAAAATTTTCCGATGAAATCCTTCATGACTTTGTTCATCAACCTCATGAAAGTACTTGGCGCGTTTGTTAAGCCAAACGGCATAACAAGCCATTCATACAACCCTTCATTAATCTTGAAGGTTGTCTTCCATTCATCACCTTCTCTCATACGAATCTGGTGATATCCACTTTTCAAATCAATCTTCAATTTGTTTTTGGCTCCACTCATGCAATCCATCAAATCATCCATTCTTGGCAATGTAAATCTGTACCCGATGGTTATCTTGTTGATTTCCCTCGAGTCAGTACACATCCTCCAGCCTCCATCTTTCTTTGGACTGAGCACTGTCGAAACAACACACAGACTCAAGATTTCTCTAATCAACCCCTTGTCCATTAAATCTTGGACCTGTCTTTTGACCTCTTCATTCTCCCATGGCATCAATCTGTACATTGCTTTATTTGGTAAACTAGCTCCAGGTATGAGATCAATATGATGACTTACACTTCTAATCGGTGGAAATGAACGAGGTAGTTCGTCCACTACTATGTCAACAAACTCTTCCAACAGTTTCTGAACCTCTTCCGGTAAACCATCTACCCTTGTACTTGTTAAAACAATTGTAGGCTTCCTTACCATAATGAATTGCGGTTCCTCCTTCTTCTTAACCTCTGTAAGAAGTTCCTTCCCACTCATGAGAAGTACAGTGTTGATTACTTCATGTTTCACCTCTTTGTCCTTAATCGATAACAACATGTGAGTTCTCCCATTCTTCTCTAGGGTGTATGTGTTCTTCCTCCCATCATGAATCACATTTCTGTCATATTGCCATGGTATACCCAGCAATAGATGACAAACATCCATGGGAATAACATCACAGAGTATTTCATCTCTATATCTACCTATTTTAAACTCAACTAAACATTGTTTAGTGACATTTACCTGATGTCCTTTTTGTAGCCATGAAACTCTATATGGACTCGGATGTTCAATAGTCTCCAGCTCCAGCTTTTCTACCATCTCTGTAGAAACGAGATTATATGTGCTACCACTGTCCACGATGACCTTGCATACCCTATCCTTGGTCTTGCAAGTGGTCCAAAAAATTCTATTCCTTTGGACCGAACTCTCCACCTCCTTCTCTGGTGTTAAGAGAACTTTTTTGCATCATCGGTGATCTTCTGCCTTTAGCATCTTTTGCCTCAACATTCTTCCTTTGTGCTTCGACAATGTGAGTCTCACCTCCTTATTTCTTCTTATCGGACATTCATAAGACTTATGTATGACCTTTCCACATGTGAAGCATTTCACCACTCCCCCTCTTCCTCTTCCTCTACCTATGGTACGAGGAAAAATGTTTCCATCAACATACTGACCTCTCTGTTCTGTATGTTTCCCTCTCTATGAGCTTCCACCTCTCTCAGTTTGAGTCTGAGGTTTCTTCCACTCTTTCTTGGGTTTCTGATTTCTATTCTGGACAACTAATTTGCCTCTGGGCTGAATTTTTCCTCAGCCTCTTTGACCCTATTTTCAAATCAGCTTCTCTTTAGCTTTCAGATCCATCTGATAAGCATATTCCACCGTTTAGATGGTCATCATGCTCATCTCATCCTGAATGTCGTATCTCAGACCATTCATGTACTTGGCAACCTCTTCATCATCACTTTCGCAATGACTTGCCCTGATGTTCAACCTGTAGAATTTTTCAACGTACTCCTTCACTGTCATCAACTTCTGTCTCAAATTCTGCATTCTTTGAAACAGAGTAATTTGGTAATCCCTGGGAATAAATTTCTCCTTCATCTTTGTGATCATCCTATCCCAAATCTTGATTTTCTACTTTCCTTTGCAGCGTATGTCATCTTGTAGCTCATCCCACCACAATGCTGCATGTCCTTTCAATCTTGTGACAACATGTTTGACCTTTTTTTCTTCCTTGACATATTCATAGTCAAAATATGTGTCTAGAGCTCTAATATAGTCTAGAATCTCTTCATCATCCAGGTTTCCTTCAGATACTAGAATATCCATTTTTACTCTAGCACCTATTCTTGCAACAACCCTAATCAGGCGTTCATTTGATGCATCTTCTGCTGCAACTTCTTCTCTTTCATGTCCAGCTTCATCTTCACTTTCAGATTCACTGACATCTCCAACACCATCTGTACGCCTCTTTTTTATTTCCATGTCCATGACTCTGGCGCATAGGTCATGTATATCTCTTTCCATGGATAGATTTTGCACCTGCCTACCCCTTTCTCCTGACATTTCCCTATCCTCTAGCGGATCGGGTGTTTGTCTGTCTCTTCTTCTCGGTGGCATGGCCAAGAATTTCACAAGTTGTGGCGTCTGACCATCGCACCTTCCTTTCACGAAACCCTAAGAAGCAATGTTGACTTTTCTCCTCACGTTCTCGCTACTCACGACTTCGCGAGTCGAAGGGTTGAACTCTTGTTCCCTTATCTCACGAATCCCTGAGACGCGAGAGGTCAATGGGTGTTGACTCCTTTCACTAGGTAACACGTATCTTCCTATCTATCGCATGATCCCACCTTGCGGTTCTACCATGTGTCCCTCGTGCCCAGCTTCGACACTTCGCGACTTCACTTCCCGAAGCGCCACCTCCTTGTATCCCGACACCCGAAGTGTCAAGATCCCAAAATCCTCGCTACTCCTTATCGTAACTCGTGACTTCGGGACTTTCGGGACAAAATTCTCGACTTCCTATCCGCCGATATGCCAAAATGCTAAAATTCTGACATGTCGTCAACGCGGGTCCCACAACGGAACTTCCCGCCTTTTTGGAGTTCTGGACTTCGCGACTTCACGAATCCTGATGCTAAGCTTCCGGCTCTTTAACCCACGAAACCCCCGAATTCACGATAGGTGCAATGAGACTCTGATCCAACGGTCCTTCCTTGACCTGGATCCTACGGTTGTCCTATCTCCTCGTGATTTCACCACTCGTGACTTGGAGCACCCAATCTTTAGGCTCTCACCTTGCAAACCTATGATTTCGTGAGATCCCTTGATCTCTGCCACCTTTCCTCCTCCAATGGATGGCTACAATTCTCTCACAACTTCACCGCTCACGAATCTTGATGCAAAGGTTTTAAACTTTCAACTCACGAATCCATGAAATGAGATTATGAAGTGAATCCAATGACCCTTGTTGGCTCAGATCCTACGGCCTAATTTCTCCTCATCTTGCACTTAAAAAAACACTTGTCGTAACTCTCCTTGCCCTTCTGCAATATTTGATGGCTCTCGGGACTTCACGAATTCTTCACGGAGAATTTCAACTGTCCAATTCCTCCTTGACGATTCATGCGAAATGAACAAAGTGTTCTTTCACGAAACTTATCCACCTGCAAAACAATGTCATTGCGCCTTCTTACAACACTTTAAGGCACTAGCCCTCTTGATCTTCTCTTTGACAACTTCAAAGACTCTATCCCTCCTAAGATTTCTCCACAACTCGAGTCTTCAAGAAGACTCCTGCATGCACTCCTTACGGAAATTCTTCAAATACTTCCAAGTATTTGAACCTCTTCAGCTCTGCGCACTCCCTGCGACAACAGTCCTTCAAAAATTTCGCTCAGTTTGCAAACACTGAGACTCTACTCAGCAAACACACACTTTTCATGGCTCCTGTGCTTAACTTGAACTTCTATGAGAATAAGAACAATGTTATCCCTCCTGAGCTTCCAGAGATGAACTTTGACTTCTGTCAACGCACACCTTGTGGAAAATTTCACTGCACTCCTTGCATGAAAACTCTTTCTCAGATGGAGAAACAATTGAAACTCATTCTTTACTCTCTCAAACTTCGAATGCTTAACACAAAATCATACATACATGACATAAAATCAAATGTATATCAGAAAGAGTAAAACAATCACGAGCATAACATTCAATCATGCATACACAGAAATTATTTGAACACCATGAATTTGGATCAAAGCTTCATATATTAATCTTAGAACTTCTGTACATGGGTTCTTCTACACAGCTTCCTGCTTATTCTTCTCTATTCTCTCTTGATTGATTATGCTGCTATTGTTACAATGATGCAAGTGAGGGTGTCTATATCCATTTTCCCTCCAACTCCTAAAACTGTCTAATCTAGGAATTTAAGTCTACCTACTTACATTTACTAACATAAATGTCTCTTAATCCTTCAGATGAGAGCGGGATGCTCAAGGTTTGATTACAATATACAAGTATTCCCTTTCTTAATTGTTTCATTTATGTTGGCGTATCAAACTTCAAAACATTTCAAACAATTCATCATGTGCCAAAATGCATTGGTGTTTGTCCCCCGCTCGCTTGTTGTTGACAATGCTCCTGCATCACTTTAGGTAGTCCCCTGCATATTTTGGAATCAATATTTACTTCTGGAGTTATAACTCCACTTGTTTTACTTTGTATACAGATCCTAAGAACACCTTTTCCTTTTTGGTAACTAGTGGAATCCCCTTATCGACATCAACACCTTCATTGTAGGGGTTACTCCCATGTTCCCTAGTACCTATCCACCTACTTAATGGGTTATTGTGGACCAATATGAGATAGACATTATTTCCCTTAGACTTGGTAGGATCTTATGTTCTCAACTCCAACTCATCAATATTGCAACATTGATATTCATACATACATCCACGATCCAACCTCATATATAATTCCTCAAATTTGATTGAATTTATCTTGTCATTTTTTGAACCCTCAATTTGAGCTTCCCTTCAGTTATCTCAATTAAAATATTTGAGTCCCCTTTCCTATTCAACAAGGCTTCTTATATTGTTTCCACCCCCTCCCCCTTGTGTGGGGGAAACAATTTTTATGTACCCATATCAACAACAATTGTGATGTAGAGTTGGTCCTTTAACCGAGGAATATGTATATGGAAATAAATATGTAATTTTATTGTACTCTAGACCTCTTTTTCCAACACCATATTGTACTTGATAAGTCATGTTGTCCCACAAGGTCAACCCCTTTATTATTGGCACATCATTGTAACTATTATCATAAGTTATCTCAATGAGTATGGGTATTCCTACCTCGTCCCTATTGAGATTGTGTAACTTAACACCATGTGACCCTCTTGTTGATACATGGTATATTTCAATCTCTTCTATGGGTGGTTAGGTTCCCCATAGCACTTCTATCTCTCCTTAGTTATTTCATTGATTAGTAAAATAAAACTATAATGTATTTATGTCATATGATGTGCTCCTAACCTCATACAATAGAGGGCATCTATTATCACAAAAAAATGGAGCATCTAGACCTAAATGTTAGGTGTACTGGAATACCCTAGCAATAGTATGGGTACAATGACATAAAACCTACTTTTATACCATGTCCCCTATAATTAAATTACATGAACCCCTTACCTAAAATCAATTCCACACAATAAATTCATAAAGCCCCGTTTTAAGAATTTTACCTCCTATTTTTAATTATAAAAGAAAAATAATGAGATACATTTCATAATTTCACCTATAAACGTAGACGGATTTTCCGCCTCATCTCATAATTCACTATTTTTTTCCTCTCACCCATTCTCTTTTTCTCCCATTTCTCATTGTGGGTGTTTTTCCATAGATTTTCTCCATCATTCTTGAAACCATGGTTTCTTGAGGAGCTATTTCTCTTTGCAACCATCATATAAAACCAATGGAGAGATAATACAAACACACATGGGGAACTCAAACAACTCTCCCAATGAGAGGCCACAAGGAGATCAACATTTTCAAGGGATTTTCTCCATGGGTGATATTGTACAAAGTTTTCTCTTGGGTAATGGATTTTCCATTTATTATTTGATACATTTGGTGTTCTTTCTCTTTGCTTTGCTGCATTTCATTTATGTTCTAATGGATAGAATATAATTGAGAGTAAATATACCCATTTAAAACTATAGTTTTTAGTTTTTATAACGTCTTGTATGTGATATTGAAGAAACCACAATATTTTAAAATATTCTAAACCTTGTTGCAGATTTTCACCAACAACAACCTCTACGAAGATTCATAAAATCACAATAACAATAATCGTAATAATACCCTTAAGTGCTCAAATTCCCAACATTATATTTTCATTCCCTTCAATCAACATGTGCTCTTCATAAAAATTGTGTGTTTCACCTCTAATGCCAAGCTTATGATAACCTATATATAGGTGAATAATCAATGATTAATAATCAAACATTTAAGGACTTAGAATATATTACTAGCTAAGGTTTATAGTTGTGATCTAAGGACTTAGGTTGAATAATTCACTAAGGTCATCTCCCCTTAGGCCAATTTCACTTCCCCCACATGTGGAATCATAGCCCCCCATCTATTTTAGTCCTTTTTCATTTGCAATAATTACACATTTAATATTAAAATGAAGTCTACAATGATATTTCACATATTATCTTTGCTTACAACCATCTATTCATTACATTTACATTCATATTCTAGGGTAAACATGAGGGTATTAAAATAATCAAGTGTATTTTATTTTTATTTTTAAATAATGTGTGAAATTATTCATTAAGATGAAACAAAACATTTCATGGAGGTTTGAGAATGGTCCTCCCTAAGCAACTACATATCAAAATATACAATAAAAAATAGATCTACAAATTTTGACGTCAGTATATCATGATTCATCCCTTGAAACCTTATCATAGAAATCCCTCTCCATCAAAGGATATTAAAAAAAAGGTAAGGTGTATTGAAAAGAAAAAATTTTCTTGCATGCAAACAAGAAGTGAATTTGTGTGCATTGTAAGGTCTCATCCCCCTTTGCAAGTATCAAGGTACCCGTACCTTAAAATAATGGGAAATTTCAATACAATCGTTCAAAAATTTGTTCTCTCTTGATTTATCCCCTTCGATAAAGAATTGGGTACAACTCAAATAATTGATATTTGGAAATAAATCCTAAAGATATAGGGTTGTTTTGTTTATGTGGTTTCTTATGTAACCAATCAATTAGGATTTATCCATGTATATCTTGAAACAAACATAGATATGTAAAAGGTAGGAGTCCATGTTGTTAGAATGTGTTAAAGACTTCCTAGTGGTCTTAGATTACATGGCTATGGAATTTTGTAATGTTATTCTTAAATAAATTTCTATATTGTAAAAAGGATTTATCCCACATGCATCATGGGATTTATTCTCCTGTCACTCTCTCATATGTAATAGAGGTGAAGGAATCCATTTGGAAGTGAAAGAGTGTGTGACATACTTGTAAGTGGTTTATGGTATTGATCTTTACTAGGATAGATCATTCATATGGGGAGGATTTCTCTTTAAGATTGGAGTTTTCCTTAGGAATAAAAGACCAACTTTTGTGGATGTTTGTTCTTGCATATTTTTCTAATCTAACATGGTATTAGAGTCATTTTTCGATCTACTTCTCCATGCATAAATTATTTTTTTTAATTTGTTCATCATATTTCAGTGGATCTATTTGCTTGGGCCCCCTTAGCTTGTGGATCCGTTTTTTTTTCTTTTTTCGACAACCACTTCGATTTTCATTGGATCTGGGAATATCTAACCCTTTCTAAGTCTTTTTCTTTAAATTTCAACTCACCATTGTCTCTGGAATATAGGAATCAATCAAGTTTAACTATTGGTTTGTCAAAATTGGATTCCATTTACCCAAATTAAAATTAATTTTCCCAGCCTATCCAAGGTCATATTAATTTTTTAAAACTAAACTTTTTTGGGAAATTTTTTAGGATTGGTGATTTACCAAGCCTAAAGTTTTACAACACCTATTCTTTTTATGGTATCCAGCCATTTTTTCCAAAGTTGATAACTTTTGATCTAGGAAGTCGTTCTGGGTTAATTTTTTTGGGAGGAGGTGCAATTTTTCATTTCCTAGCCAACCATACTCTCCCTCACCTCTCCATAGCTCGTATAGACCATAAACATGAATTCCTTTCAGTACAAACTCATTGTCTTTGGAAAATTTTCAAGTGCACAATCATGTTTTTCTCCTATATCAGATCGATTTCGTGTAGATTGTAGGTTCAGGGGTCGATTTCATAGGCGGAGGTGGGTTTTCTCATTGATGTGGTTTATTTTATCAGTTGGGTGCAGTGATTTATCAATTTTAGAGGCTTATTTATGCCTTCATGGAGATATATGAGAGCTTTTGTCTCATTAATAGGTTGATTTTATTAATGAACCACCGTACAACCATGTTCTTTCTCATTGAGGGGGTGATTTGTTGTTGGATGACATTTTCCTCATACATAAATTGTTTTGCAGGATGATTTTCCATTTGAACCACCGTACAATCTCATTCTTTGTGATTGAGGGGGAAATTTACTATTGGATGGAATTTTTCCTTAGATCTAACTTATTTTGGAGGTTGATTTTTTCTTTGAACCAATATACATCCATGTTTGTTCTCATAGAAGGGAGATTTGATTTCTGGGAGGCCGATATATCTATGTTTTGCAGCATCATGCCTTCTAGGAGGTTGATCTCACTGTTTAGAGAGTGATATTACCTTCTTGCATCCTATCGAGGGTTTTAACAAAGAGATGACAATTTTAATAACTACACTCGGTGTTTTAGTAGTATTTTAGGTCTTCTACAAATGGTTCTTTCTCTCAACAGAGGGAGCAAGGTTTTTTATAGATCCAAAGTCTTCCATTATGATCTAAAATTTCATAGGAAGATATTTAGTTTGATTGGATGATTGTTTGAAAACTAAATACAAGAAATTTAATGCAGCATCGTGGTAGGAAGGGAAGCATGTGTTTGAAAGTGTTGTTCCTTCTTTATCATTTGATGCCGGAATGGTTAGCTCCTTTATGATTACCTTACATATTCCTTCATGTGGGCATACACATTTATCTTTGGATCATTATTAGGAGTGATGGTTTTTCTTTCCTTATCTAATATCCTGTACTCGTGAATCATATCTTAGGTTCACTTCTTGGCATTCAATGCTATTTTTCAATGGCCTCTATACACTTAGATCTATAGGATAACTTGGTCGTTGGATCGTTGTGCACCCATAACACTGAATCATTGTTTGCAACAATATGCTAAGTATTACCACTATATATAAGATAGTTTCTCAATGTAAAAAATGTGATTCTTTTCTTGGCACTATGTATTTCTGATCGGAGACCATTTTACATTTATTTGAGCACTTTTTGAGCTTTATGATTATTGTGAGATCATGTTCAAGTTCTTGATTTAATCACTTAAGTTGGTGGTTGACACTTTTGGATTGTTCGATCACCTTTAGCTACATATTTTGTGATCCTTCATGTACTCATGACAGATTGTGGACATGCCATGACTATTCATGTTGTTTCTCTTGGATGATTATTTCTTGTAGTTAGCTCTATATTTTCTTCACTTTTTCCAAAGTGGTGTGCATGAAGAGTTT
The DNA here is from genome assembly GCA_000966675.3 of Picea glauca. Classification (NCBI taxonomy): domain Eukaryota; kingdom Viridiplantae; phylum Streptophyta; class Pinopsida; order Pinales; family Pinaceae; genus Picea; species Picea glauca. Next base: position 453,169 of record JZKD02S1907298.1, on the reverse strand, counting down.
GGAGACACATTGGTTTTGTAGATTGTTACTCTATATTGATTGGCTTGACACTTCATCATTAATATATCAATGTTGTCATTGTTGGTCATTACATTGGTTCTTGATAGTAGCAAGTGTCTTACCCTTGCACCTTATTGAGGAAATGGTTGCTAGTCATGTTGCATTGGTTATTGATGGTAGAAAGTGTCTTCTCCTTGCACCTTATTGATGATCTAGTTGAAACTTATGTATGGTCTTATACATTCTTCCTCTTCACATCTTATCCTTGACATCAGAATTTGCATCTATATTTTCCGGTTCTATGGGATGTTTGAAGTTGCGATTAAGGGGGAATGTAATTGAATGCCATATTAATATTCAAATTACAACCATCATGTAATGTTTGTCTAGTGGCCACATTTACCATTGTATATCCTATCATCATAAGGCATTTTTCCACACAATGAGGAATCAACCACATCTAACATTGTATATCCTATCATCATCGTGAATTTGTACACACAATGAGGAATTGGTAACATTTGTCATTTTATATCCTATCATTATGAGGCAATTGTACACACAATGAGGCATCAACCACATTTACTGTTGGACACACCGACCACACTTAGAGGGGGAGGGTGAACCATTGTGAGGATCTTTTTACAACTCTTTACAAAACTTTAGTTAGAACCCACTTCAAATATCATTATTCATTACTTCCATTCATAACTAGTTGTTCACATGTAAACAGATCTCAACAACATTCATCATAAATAAAACATCACCATGAAGAACAAAAGGAACACAAAATCTACATGTAAACATTTTGTATTATCTGTTACATGAGACTACAATATCAAAGTTTTATCAACATTAATTGAAAATAGCAACAACTACAATAGAGTAACAACTCTAAATACAAGACCCGTCTTGCATATCTCAGCACCAACTGAAATGTGAGGATTCCAACCCTTAAGTAAAAGACCCAACTTGTACATAGAAAGAAATCTGTCAAACTGTACCAATAGTCTATACCAACACAAGTGCATCAACTATGCACAACCTATTACAATAATCTATCAACTCAACCTGTCTCATCAATCTGATCAATCAAACGTGATCTAATCACATATATCAACCAACAAGATAACTCTCAACCATATGCACAATATCACCAAGATAACCAACAAGATACATTGTACTCTCCATAATACAAATACTATAAACCCTTACATAATCCATGTGCCAAAACTCACTATAATGTAGTTGTGATTCTGCTTTCGTGGTTTTGTTGTCGCAGTTTTGCTACCACAGTTTTGTTGTCACGATTCTACTGTCACGATTTTGCTGTCGCGGTTCTACTGCCACAATTTTGCTGCCGTGATTTTTTTGTCTCTATTCAACTGTCCTAATTATGTTGTCACGATTCTGCTTCCGCATTTATGATGCCACAATTCTACTGCTGTGAATTTTCTGTTGCGATTTTCTGACATGAATTTGGTTCCTCAGACTTGTGAAACTTCTTATGCGTCCATGAGTACCTACAATGAACCTTTCACCAAAAATAGATAGTCAACATACTTAATAGATTCCTTTCCATAAGAGACCCTTTCTCTATTATTTATACTTATACAAGTAGCTTCCTCTAGGGTTTATGTTCTAACCAACTTCCTTCCTTCTTTTGGGGCTAACCCACTTCTAACCACTTGTCAACTTACAACCACTTATTTCACAAATAGTTAACTCTTGACTTCTAGTTGAAACCAATTTATTTTTCATTGATTTCTCTTTGCAACCACTTAACCCATGACTAACCAATTTCTCTGGTCAATTTCTTCTAGGAGCTTCTAGAATAATTTGACTTCTTTGAATTTCTAGGGGCTTCTAGATAACTCATGAGAGTTCTCCAACTTCACATGGCCATAAATCTCTAATCGTGAGGAGTTAGGTGATGTTACACATATCACCATAAATGACATGATGAGAAATATCCATCTAGAATAGTTTTACTTGCAAAATAATTGATCTTTATTACATTATTCCTCAACCAAACTTGGGTTCCTTAACCACACTGCTAGGATTACTCCACCTCTTAACCATTTGGACTTTAAAAAGCATCTTCCCATGAGGGATTTCACCATAAGGGAACTACTTTGAGAAATTTATCCAAGAGTGTCTTCCCGTAAGGGATTACGCCATAAGGGGACCATTTTGGAGTTCATCCATTTGGTACTTCCTATCAACCATGAAATTACATCAATCTCTACATTAATGACACCACATGACATCAACCCTTTTACATCAATTATATCAATGACCACATGATCCAACAATCAGTACATCAATTATACAAGAACATCACTATGACAATACTCGACATCAACCCTTTGACATCAATCCCTTTACATCAATGGAATCATAATATAAAATATCCCCATTTGGCATTGATGGAAACACCAACATTGAAGTCAACACCAATCATTGATGGAAACACCAAGAAATGGAAATACTCATGCTTCCTTTGTGATCATAACTTCTCACCACATCAATGTGACTATCTCTCCCCATTTGAAAACAATTTCAAAGGGTATATATGTTTGGGGATACTCCCCCTAGTTGCATTGTCTTATGGGATTTTCTCCATGCATCTAAAGAATCTCTCTCCCTTTGAGAAGGAAAATCACTTAGATACAATGTTGATTACATGGTTGTTAATCATATCTCCTCCTGGAATCATGCCTCTGCAACTAATCATGGGAAGAAGAATAACTCCCCCTCTGGGTATGTATCCCCCTATATTCTATGAAAGATGAATAATATTCTACCACTGCAATATGTTTATGTTGCAACTGTTGTTTCTCTACCGGAAAATTGATCAACTTATCAATTGCATCAAGAGAACAACGATCTGTGGACCTGTCCATGCATCATACAATGATCCATAAATTTTTACCTTTAACAAGTGCATTAACCATGCACCAAACCTGTATCACCAACCAGTGCATTAACCATGCACCAAACCATCTCAGACCCTGCAAAAGTAGAGTTATATCATTTAAACCATGTTGCAACTCATATGTGCACCTCTCCTTTTGATGCGTTTCCCACAGGTATGCAACATGTTCCTCAATCATCTTGTGTATGTACATGACCTTTCTATATATCACCTCCAGTATGTACGTGATTTATTCCATAGTAACCCGCAGATGACTCAGAAAAATTAAGCCTTTCCTCATTCCTTTTTCCTTCACTCACGTCTAGTTGTTCAGTCTTCTTCGTCCACTTCTAAAGGTGTCTTGGTTTCTCTGTATTTGTACTATGAGATTCCATCCTTTCAACATTGTCTTCCTTCCAAATTACATGGTCTCTTCTTATCATTTTATATGAAGCAGTCCTCATTGGCTTTCTTCTTGAATTCCAACAATCTTGATCTTTGTGGCCAAACCCACTACAACTGTAACATCTCATGGTATGGAAATGAACAACAATGTGTCCTACTTGATTAAATCTCCAACATGTTAGGATGGGATATAACCTTCCAACATCTTTCCTTGCATAATTTCTTCAATCCAAATCTTTGTGACCATATTCAATACATGAGAAGTAGTGACCACGAAAAACATTTCCATACCTTTTCTTTGGTGTCCATCTTGAAGGTGTCTCTCTTATGAACTTGCTTTGAGGTGTAGGGATGGCTTCTTGATGTCTTATTTGGTCTATTCTTCTGAAGTTTTTCTTTATTTGTGTATATTCTTGACTTGCATCTTTTCTTCCACCTTTTGAGAATGAAGGACTTACCTCATGCTTCTTAGAAGTGCTAGCTTCAATGGGTACAACTTCCTTGTTGTATCCAAGACCTGATTTATCATTTGGTGATATTTGACTATCCATGATTTCATCCAATATTGTTAAGCTATTCATGAAATTGATGTGAGTATTTGACTTCTCAAATTTCCTTCTGAGATCAACTACGTCTACTTCCATCTTATGGAATGATTTTTCCTTTTCACTTGATTATTCAATAGTTCTTCTACCATTTTTTCTTCTTCAAATTGGGTCTTTAGATTGACAATGATTTCATTTGTTTCTTCAAGTATTTTGATAATCTCATCATCTACCTTCTTTTCTTCTGCTAGACTAATTATTTCATTTTTTATCTTCTTGATCTCTTCTTCTTGATCATTTAAATTCATATGCATGTTCATCCATTCGTGTGTACATGGATATCCTAAGAGCTTGTAAGGATTATAATGAAGTCCTTCTCTGATACCAATTTTTGGACACACTAACCAAACTGAGAAGGGGGGGTCAATTAGTGTGAGGCTCTTTTTACAACTCTTTACAAAAATTTAGTTGGAAACCACTTCAAATATGATAATTCATTACTCTCATTCACAACTAGTTGTTTGCACGTGAATAGTTCTCAACAACATTCATCATCAATAAATCATCACCATGAAGAACACAAGAAACATAATTTATATATATGTGTGTGTGTGTGTGTGTGTGTAAACTTTTTATTATTATGTGTTACACAAGACTACAATCTCAGGGTTTTATCAGCATAAACTAAAAAGAGCAACAAATCCAATAGAGTAGCAACTCTAAATACAAGACTCAACTTGAAGATATCAACACCAAATGAGATGCGAGGATTCCAACCCTTAAGTACAAGACCCATCTTGTAGACAGCAAGCAATCTGTCAATATTTGCCAATAGTCTATACCAACACAAGTGCACAAACTATCCAAAACCTGTCACAACAAGCTATCACCTCAACAAGTCTCATCAATTTGATCAATAAAACCTCCTCTAATCACATATATAAACCAACAAGATAACTACCAATCATATGCACACTATCGCCAATATAACCAACACGATACACCATACTATCCATAATTCAAATACCATAAACCCTTACATAAACCATGTACTAAACTTCACTATAATGTAGCCGTGATTTTGTTGTCGTAGTTTTGATTTTGCAATTCTGTTGTCGTGGTTCTGTTGTCATGTTTCTACTACCACAATTGTGGTATTGTGGTTTTGTTGTCGCTATTATGCTGCAACGATTTTGCTGTTGCGGTTCGATTGTTGTGATTTTGTTGCCATTGTTTTGTTGTTGTTGTTTTGCTGCTGTGAATTTTCTGCTATGAATTTCCTTCCTCATACTTGCAAAACTTCTCATACGTTCATGAGTACCTGCAATGAACCTTTCACCAAAAATATATCTTCAACATACTCAACATATTATGTCCCATAAGAGACCCTTTCTCTCTTATTTATACTTTTCCAAGTAGCTTCCTCTAGGGTTTATCCTCTAACCAACTTCCTTCCTTCTTCTGGGGCCAACCCACTTCTAACCACTTTTGCACTTACAACCACTTATTCCACAAGTAGTAAAATCTCCACTTCTAGTTGCAACTAATTTATTTTTCATTATTTTCTTTTTGAAACCACTTAACCCATGAATAAGCACTTTGACTAGTCAACTTCTTCTAGGAGCTTCTAAAATAATTTGACTTCTTTGACCTTCTAGGGGATTCTAGATAACTCATGAGGGTTCTTCAACTTTACATGGCCATAAATATATAATTATGAGGATTTAGGTGACATTTCACATATCACCGAAAATGGCATGATAAACACTATCCATCTATAATAGTTTTACTTGCAAAATCACTGATATTTATTACATTATTCCTCAAAAACACTTGGGTTCCTTAACCCCACTACTAGGATTACCCAACCACTTAACCATTTGTAGTTTACAAAGTGTCTTCCCATGAGGGATTTCACCATAATGGGATCACATTGGTCACTTTATCCAAGAGAGTCTTCCTGTGAGGGCTTGTGTCATAAGGGGACCACTTTGGAGTTCATCCATTTGGTACTTCTTATCAACCATGACATTAAATTAATATTTACATCAATGAAACCGCATGATATAAAACCTTGTACATCAATTATATCAATGAAAACATGATCCAAAAATCAATACTTCAATGATACAACCACATCACCATGACAATACTTGACATCAACCCTTTGACATCAATCCCTTGACATCAATGACAACATAGTATAACATTTACAATCATATAGGATATCATCGTAAGGCATTTGTACATACAATGAAGCATCATTATACTTGTGAGATATCATATTGGTATTTAACACAACTCCAATTGTGATTCTATTCCTCTAGTCATCATTAAGGGGGAATGTTAGAATGTGTTAAGGATTTCCTAGTGGTATTCTATGACATGGATATCGAATTTTGTAATGTTATTCTTCAATAACTCTCTATATTGTAAAAATGGTTTATTCCATATGCATCATGGGATTTATTCTCCTTTGACTATATCATATATAAAAGAGGTGAAGAAGGAGGCCCTTTAGAAGTGCAGGAGTCTATGAGAAACTTGTAAGTGGTTTATGGTATTTATATTTATCCTCGACCCTATGGATCCTTAGGCCATATCCTCCATATGGGGATTCTTTCTCTTGTAATATTGAAATTTTCCTAAGGAAGAGAAGGCCAACTTTCATGAATGTTTCCCCACATTGGGGTTTTACCACATAAATCCCTGTCTCTTTTATCTTTTGTTTCTTTTTTCTTGAATTATTTGATTTATTGGTTATGGATTCTTAGCATAGGATTTTATACTGGTTAGAGTTCATTGTGCATTCTCATGAGTATTTATAATTTTGAATCCTTTTGACATAATTAAATATTCCTCTACATTTTGAAAAAAATGTTTTGGTTGGTATTTTGCAGGAATTTGAACATGCAAAACTCTGCTATTAGGAAATGGTTAACTAATTAAGTAATATTATACCTAGTGGGTTCATATGGGGGAGTTGGAAATTCTAAAAATTGAAACCAATGTATTTCCTAATATATAGGGATGAAAGGGTTTTTTATTTGTTGGAATATATTATATTTCTTGGAAGGTAATAATTTATTTGTATTATGTTGGAAGTTGTCCATAATCTTATGTAAAATAGTATAAAAAATATCCCATATTTATTATGGAATAGTTTACTCTTTATAGGAATATTTATAAAGATATGATAAAAAGGAGAGTTATTTATCCAACATGCAATATGTGAGAGTAATTCATCCATGTCTCTGGGTATAAAATAATTCCAAGAGTGTCTCTTAAGGCATAACATGTGATCTTCATATTTTGCTCTTAATCATTCTTCTTCTTAACAACTTTCATGTGGATGTACAATGGCCAAAACCCACTTTGTGATATTATAAAATCTCACACCTACAACCCACTTTGTAATAATATAAAATCTCACACCTACAATAGTTTATATAGTTTCTTGGGCATTAAAAATCTCATCATATCCTCTAACTCTCCAAATTATTGACTTACTATATGCTTGTAGCTTTCAAAATGATTTTTCTTCACACACTAAGGAGTGTGATTTATACATTGAACTTGCCATGAGTCAAAGAGTGCCTCTCTACTACTAATATATTTCCTTAGTTTCTCCCTTGATAAAGAGAATATAAGTTTTCACTTCAATAACTTGGAAACTTTTGACCACATTGGATGATGTAAATTAATTAATATCCATGATGATTTTCAAATTGTATTTGATAGCTTATTCTTGGAAAGCAATTTACCCTTATATGATGTGAACAACAACCATCATTATAAGTCAATTGTTCATTTCTCCTTTGAACATTGATATCAATGACTCTAAGAAATTGGTCATTGTAATTTCTTACCCAAAAATTCTATTTTTGTCTTTGAATACCAACTATAAATAGTTTACTAAGACTTTCGAGTTAATTTTATTCTTGATTACCAATATTGTTTTTGGTTGAGGCCATTGGGTATTCTTGTAGGCTATACACACCCTCCAATAGGTCATGCACACCCTCCAATAGGTCATACACATACTTCATGTGAATTGAATACCTAGAAATGCATGAAATCCTTTCCCCTCGACTTTATGTTCAATGGTTTCCTATATATAGAAATTGAAGCGTTTAATTAAATAATAGATATTTAATTATCCATTCCAACCGGCCATTGGAAATTATACACAGTTAATATGAATGTCCCATCTTAACCTATTGTTTAGCATATTTTTTATCACTTTGTTTATTTGTCTCATGCTCTCATTAAATGTTGGAGCATTAATATATATCAGTGAGTGTGTGTGTGAGATTCATAATCACATGGTCATTTTTGAAATGGAAAACATTCCAAGTGAAAGTGAATGGCCATTCTCAATGCCCTAGATTTTAAGCATAAGAGTTATTAATGGGATACATAAAAGTACATATAAAAGGTTAGAGGGGAGGATTTCCATTTGAATTAAAATTTAAATGGACATTTTTGTTCATTAAAATCATTAGGGGAGTGTTGAGAATGTAGTTTTTGCACAAGTTAATTTAAAAACTAGAGAAATTGAAGTACAGGAATTCAAACCATTGAACTAAGCTATTATTGAGGCATTGAAAAGAAGAACACACAAATTCATAGGCTTCCAAAAGAATTTATAAATATTTTGTTATCCAAGTATCGTAAGAATTTGTAGGAACATAAATAAACTTTTAAAATTTTGGGAAGATTCATGCTAGTAGTTACCTCCCATGAACATGGATCCCTACTATCTACTCTTGAAGGAATTTATTGAGAGAATAGGTTGGTAGATAAAATTTTAAGGATGAATTTTTTTATTAAAATGTAGAAACCTGGGCTAATCTTACTAGTCCTTAATATGAAAAATGTTAAATGTTTGACGATACTTTATAAAAAATATTCAAATTTAAAAGGATTTTATATAGTTTCTATAATTTTTTGGTGATTTTTAAGGTATACTAATTTTATTCTATGGAATTTATTGAATCGTTTTTAGAAAAGATGGAATTGGTGAATTGTTTTTGGGGAAATGATGGAAAATTAGCTCATCTGTGAACTTTATCCGCTATTCAATATTTCAAGCAAGAGAAAAATCATAATGACACATCCTTCCAAGTACAATGGAAGCTACATGGATCTTTATACTGCCTAATATGTGCCACCCAAAACAATCCAATATAAGAAAAAAATTGGCAACAACTTTAGTAGGGATCCCTCTCGCCCAAAGTGGCCTTGTTCCTTGAGTTAGTTTACAAGAAAAAAACTTTAACATGGGACAAATTATCTGAAAGCGACTATCTTGGTCCATCCAAATGACCCTTATATGAAGGCTTGGAAGGGAAAATGGAACACATGATCAACCAATTCTTCTTCACAAGAATATTATGGGATCTAGGGGCCACCACTTTCTGCACCAGATATAGAAATAAACACTACATCCCTAAGACCCTTGCAAATTGGAGTAGGGATCCTTTCAAAAAAAGGATACCTAAATCTATCATGCAAATCTTTCTATATTGTTGATGTGGTAAGTATGGAAGGAAAAGAACAATAAGATGTTTAAAAGAAAATTCTTAACTACACTAAGACAATGGGAATTTATAGAGAAGAACATTAGGGATATTATATACTCCCATTCCTATTATTTGGAGTATCTCACTTCAAATGTATACATTAGTGGTATCATTGAAGCTTGAATGTTTAAAAAATAAAAGCTTCACCTCAAATCCAATGCTCCAATTGTATCCATCTCCTTTATAAATTCATGATTCCCCCCCAATTGACCAACACAACACAAATGAATTTTAATAATGTGATTTGGATTGAATCACTATATTATTTTTCATCTATCTCAGTACTTTTTGGGTGGAAAAATTGAAGGAATCAACTTATAGGGCCATTTGGCAGCTGGTCTAAATTTGGAAATTTCGGTCCAAAAAAACGTCTAAAATATTCTAAATCCATTTTGAGGCATCAAACGACACATTTTTTTATGGTTCAAACCTTACTATGGAGAAAGGTTTCATATTCTACACACCGAGACCTTTCCAAAAATGCAATAATTGCCTCAATCAAAGTTCATATGTGAAAGTTATTCCTATGACAAGTTGACCTACTGTATTGATACCATTGTGCGAGTGGATGCCATGTCATCCCCCATTAATTAAACGTGTGCCGCTAGCCACGTAGTTCATTTCTTAAGAAAATTATACAAGGTACAAAACCTTATCACAATTGAGGGTTGAGAAAGTAAAAATCATACCCCTAGATGGCCATCGAGCTATGTTAAATACTGAGCTACTACTAGGAGAAGGGGTTCCATTCTATGTTATTGTATTGTGTTCCATAACAGAGAAGAACAACTGGGAGTGGGAAATTAAAGAGAATAATAGAGGGGGTTAATGTTATGTAGCATCCTAACAAGCCACATGTCTCAAGTAACTCTATAGGGAGTGCCTTCTCCTTTGTACATGCATCATTTTCATACCAGAGAAAAGAGAGCATAGCAGCCTCACCTTATATCTGGGGTTTTTTCTATAAGGGTTTCCCAAAGAAAATATTTTTTTTATTTTTTGGATGGTGTGTGCTTTTATTTTATTGTTATATGTTTTTCACAGTTTATCTATTCCATGAATAAGTAGAAAATCACTAACTAAATATTCTAGAATCTAAAGGAATCAAACCTTGATAGTGTAGATTTCAGTTTTGTTTATCATATTTCTTGTGATGAACTATTCTAGTGGAATATCCATAATATTTTATGTATCATAGTGACTTCAAGGGAAACATTGGGCCTATAGGCACCAATGGGGCATTTGGAGACTCATAGGGGAAAACCATTCTACTTTTATTTGAGTTCAAGGGAACATACACTGACATCTCTATGGAAATAAAAATCTTGGAAGTAGGATTGGTGTTTGATAATAATGATAACTTATATATCCTTATCATTAATGGAGACTCACAAATAATCATTAGTTCCATAAATAATATAGGAAAAAGAACTTTCCTATAGAAATATTATACACATTAGAGATTCACCAACATATTGTCAATATCCACCTCCTAGTCAAGGAATTACAACTAGCCATTCCAAATCATGTTCACACTATGGAAAAAAAAACATGATGATAGAAACGATGATGAAGGTATTAGACTCACCAATGATGATTTGAATTTAACATCCAACATCAGGGATAACAATTATATGTTATAGAAATGAAAGAAAAATGATATGCTAAATTTTCTTACCTTCTTAGTTTCAAATTCTTAGCATGAGGCCCAAGATCGGGTGATTAAAGGGATGAATACAAATTCCTAAGAGATCCTTGATGGCATGCTTATGGTGGAAACTAGCAACAAATTTAGAACCGAGTAGTTACCATAATTCAATAATGAGAAAATGTAGGATCTTCATTCCTAAACAGTCTATACTCACGACTTTAACACTATCCAAATACAAATTGATTTGCATTTTGTAAACGCATAATGATATCCTCATAAGGAAAAATAGTGCGGGAAAATCCAAATCCCATCATGGTGGATATTGGCTTCAATGATTCTTTTAAACAAGGTTCTTGAGTTTAAATGTGTCCCCTTTCTCTACATTCATGCTCATATAGGATTTTGGTATATGTTTCTTCTTGGTTTTCTTCCATATATTGTTGGTTATGGAGCTTGATTATCTTCCTAATTCATATACAGGGATGCCTAGCCACCTTCTTCCAGGGATTCAGGAGACAACTCCCAAATGAAGGGGGTCCTACCCACTTAGATGGGGGGCATTAGGGATAGCGGGCCCCATCCAGGGGTTCAAGTCCAGAGTCCTCGAAGAGAATTTTGGGAAAATTTCCTTGTAAAATATTGTAATTTCGTAGTCAATATGGACCATTCATTATAAGTTCGTAGATTTGATGGTATAAGCTATTTTAGGGTTTAGGCCAAAAAAGGCAACCCAATTTTTGTATGAGGATATTTTGTATTGTGGCATTGTATGAGAGTAAATATTTTATTCTGAGAGAGGAGATTGTGAGAGAAAGAAGAGGAAATTGCAGTGGGTGTGTTGTAGGATGTATCACTTCATTTGTTAGATAATAATAAAGATCTGACCTAGAAATTTCTCTCGTGGATGTATCCCACACTAGGTGAACCACATATGTGTGTGTCTCTATTATAATGTGTATCTTTTTTGTTTTATTTCCGCATTTGTTTTAATTTATTTCTCCGCGGTCCTATTTTTCTAACATTTATGTTCTATGGGATGTATTAGTTTCATCCTTCAATTTTTTGTTTCTCTAATGTTGGATTCTTTCTCTCTCTATGAGGTAACTATTGTTTCTTGACTGCCCATGATACGTGATGGGATTCTCCTTTACTAAAATTTGGGCTCAACTTCCCATATCCATGGACGACTGCATACCGATCCTAATATAGAAGAGCTTGGAGCTTCAAGTGTGGGAAAAAAGGGATGATTTATTCCCCATTCTCCATGGTCAAAGGATTGATGGTCACATCTCTATGGGTCACCCTATAAAAGCACGAGTTTTCACAATCTAAGACAATGAAAAAGATAATGATGAAGACATTGAGGAGGTATCTTTTGGGAATGGTATTCCTCCTTACTTTGAAGCTTGCAATAGACAACTGCATTGATCCAGGTGGATATTGGTGGCCACCCACCTATTCCAACTGGATCCTTATGTTCGATGTTTTCCAGCATGTTCTCTGTACTGCTTTGTAATTGTGGGTTCTACACTTATGGGGTTGTATGAATCCCCACACATCCTCAAAGTGGATATTGGTGGCCTCTCACCTAATCCAACTAGATTATTTTTTATGTTTTCATGACAACACATATTGTTGTCCTTCCAGGGCCGTTTTGGGGCCCTAAACATTGTTTTTTTGGATCACCACAGTCAAAATGGAGACAAGGTCAAAGTTTGACAACATAATGTGTAGTTCTCTAAAATACCATTCCAATAGGCTATCACACACCTAAAACGAAGGTCGTATGCAAAAGTTATGACCCTGGGAAGTTGAGGTACCAACTTACACCAACTTACCCATAGGGGCCCACATGAATTTTGGCATTTCACCTTCTAGGGTTAGGTTTTTGGATGTCTAGGGTTTTTGGCTATGAGCGACATTCTTTGATTTTTAGCTATGAGCGACATTCTTCGGTTTTTGGCTATGAGCGACTTTGGCTATGCACCAACCACTTTCATGAGTTTGATGGATGATGTATTGAGACCCTTCACCAATTCCTTTGTGGTGGTATATTTTGAAGACATACGACGTATTCAAAAAATTTTGAACACTCTATTGTTGATGAGTATGGGGTAAATGTTGATCCAGCAAAGATCCAAGTCATCTGTGACTAGCTAGAACCGACCACATTGACTGAGATTCAGAGCTTCTTGGGACTAGAAAACCTCTACCGACAGTTTGTGTTGGGATTCTCCCATATTGCATGGGTCCTCAGCCAGGTGACCAAGGGTAGTGGTAGGGTCAAGTTCATATGGGGGAAGGAGTAACAACGAGCATTCGATGATTTGAAGCATTGCTTGTGGTCATCTCCAATACTTTCCTTTCCCAATCTGCAACAACCGTTTGAGATTGAGACTGATGCATCTAATTATAGTGTGGGCATAGTTCTCACTCAACATAGGCATCCGATGGCATACCATAGTGAGACACTCTCCGATACTGTTCAAAAATAACCCACCTATTAAAAGAAAATATATTCCATTGTACAAGATTTTCGTCAATGGAAACATTACATTCTGGGAAAAGAGATGATCATACACATTGATCACAATCCTCTGCAGTTCATACAGACACAAGGGAAATTGCAGAACGACTGCCATTAGAAGTGGTCCACCTAGATCCAACAATTCCATCTCAACATCAAGTATAAGACACATGTATCTCCAATCATGTCACTGACTTCCTCAGTCAACCTCCTGTGGCTGCACTCACCACTGTGCTCCATTCCTATGGACATGAAGCATCTGAGTGGCCCTAACTTTATCAGCAATATCTGGATTTCTCCACCACCTATTAGCTCTTGGGTACATGCGCAACTGTCACTGATTTTCACATTCAAGACAGACTCTTATGCCACCTGGAACATCTTTGTGTTCCTACAAGAGAGCATGCAAAGATGATTTGGGAAGCCCACTATAGTGAGGTGGAAGGAAATTTTGGCATGGATAAAACTGTGGCCATTCTTCAGAAACATTTTTATTGGCCAAAACTTGGACAGGATGTCAACAAGTATATCTTATCTTGCACTGCCTGTGCCATTTTCAAGTCATCCATAAAGAAGCAAGGATTATACACCCCTCTTCCTATTCCCGAGAAGCCTTGGGAATCCATCTCAATGGATTACATGTCTGGGTTGGCATCCACCAAGTAAGGAAATGACTTTGTATTCGTGGTCATTGATTGGTTTTCTAAGATGGCCATCATCACAGCCTGCAAGAAGAATATCACAACGGTAGATACTACCAAGCTTTTCTTCAAACGAGTGTGGCTCCACTTTGGGATACCATAGAGCATCATCTCTGACTAGGAAAAAAGGTTCCTCAACACATTTGTGTCAAGTCTTTGTTCTCCGTTGGACACCAAGCTCACAAAATCCATTACTTTCCACCCCCAAACCGAAAGCCAAATAGAGGTCGTCAATTGGATGATTATGCACATCATGCGCATGTAGTATGTACAATTCTAAGAATCCATGTACATGGGACGAGAGTCTCCCCTATGTCCAACATAGTTATAACAGGGCTCTCCATAGCTCCCTCGACCATAGCTCATTTCAGGTGGGTCTGGGATTCCAACCCTTGGGACCCATTGACATTGTACTTCCTCTTGCCACCACATAGACAAAATCTTCCCATGATCATTCTGCAATCGAAAAAGCCACCAGATTCATTGAGATGATTCAACACATCCACCAATAGGTCCAGGAGATTCTGCAAAAATCCAATGCCAAGTACAAGAAGTGCCATTATCAACATAGGGTACCACACCAGTTTTAGGTTGGCGACAAAGTCTGGTTACATTTGCAGAAGGATCATCTCACGGGGCCCCATTAGGATATTCTCCCACTTTGTTATGGGCCTTACACTATCACCAAGGTTGTGGGTAGAAATTCTTTTTATCTCAACACTCCACCCTTCAATGGTCGACATCCGATATTCAATGTGGACCTCCTTTGGCCACATTTTCCACCATTTTTGGACACCTGACACCAACAAAGCTCAACCCTGACTGCATGGAAAAGAAATTCACTGATCATATAGTGGACACACAGGTCAAGGGAACTAGCCAACAGAGGATGCAGTGTTATCGGGTTGTTAAGGCAGGGCAACTCCTACACCAAGGCAAGTGGATCACCCAGGGCCTAATCCAATATAAGTTTCCTCACCTGATGAGGGAAATCAATGAAATGGAGACCATTGCTTCCTAAGGGGGGAGGATTGATCCAGGTGGATACTGGTGGCCACCCACCTATTCCAACTGGCTCCTTATGTCCATTTTTTTTGGCACATTCTTTCTACTGCTTTGTAATAGTGCGTTGTACACTTCTAGGGCTATCTGAAGCCCCACAAATCCTCCAAGTGGATACTGGTGGCCTCTCGCCTAATCCAACTGGCTTTTTTTGTATGTTTTCATGTCATCATATCTTGTTGTACTTCTAGGGAAATTTTGGGGCCCTAAACATTGTTTTTTTGGCTTATCATAGTCAAATTATAAACAAAGTCAGATTTTTATGGTGGAGTGTGTAGCTCTCTGAAAGACCTTTCCAACAGGCTATCACACGCCTAAGACAGAGGTTGTATGCAAAATTTACGACCCTTGGAAGTTGAGGTACCAACTTACACCAACTTACCCATAGGGGCCCACATGACTTTTGGCATTTCACCTTCTAGGCTTAGTTTTTTGGATTTCTAGGGTTTTGGCATTCATGAGTAATATCAAAAAGTCATCTGGAGCCTCATTTCAATCGATTATTCTTAGACGTATGTGCATAGCAACCACATCTCTTTTCAGAGACAACTACCACCATTCGAGCAAGTGTTTCAATTCTAAAGTTTTACAGTTTCAACCTATTTCATTATTCAATAGAAGATATTGTTCATTGGATATCTGTGTTATTCTTCATATCCTTATGTTTATTGTATTCAGTCTGTTCATTTTGCACCTAAATCCAGATCATGCACTCATCCTTAAAATGAAACCAAAAGGAACCATATAGGGAGGTGGCTATGTTAGATGAGGAGGCTTGGTTGGAGTATAAAGGAGAGGGGATGGAAGGCATATCTCCCTATGATTTTACATTGAATGATATTAATAATAATAGAGGCGGGTTCGCCCTATATCAAAGCACTTTGGACATGATGTGTCACATTAGATATTTCATGACAACAAGTCTAGATGCTGAAAAAATGTTTAAAGAACCAGTTATTAGTCTACTATCATTTGTAGAACTAACCCACACACCTCTTTCCAAGGAATTATCCAAATAAAACTATGAGTTGTTCCAATTGTAATCACTCCTTCCTCAAGAACTACATGACATGAAAGAAAAAGGCAAAGATGACAAGGGAAAGGTTGGAGAACATGTTTTCCAACAATAAGGTACTCTATATGTACCCTTTATATCTTGAGGCTACTATTTTGTTATATTATGATAACCTAGATTACTAGGATAGACATGCTAATGTTAGTATAGTTTATAGTGATTCTTTTGTTATTGATTTTGATTGCATTGCAATTTTGCAAGATTCGGTCTTATTTTAGTTTGGAATCCCTATAAACATACAAATCGATAACACTTATCATAGTATCATTTTGTACAATGTGATATTTTACTCATATTAATATAAAAGTACTTGTTAATGATATCTGTTTAATAATATAATCAAATATATTATACATTATTATTTTGATGTAGCTTGGGTAGTTGCGAGGAATCATTGTTACCATCTACACCCAAGTTCAATTCCTTGTAAGTCACATGTGATGCCCTTTCTATGAATGTAAAATCACATATAAAATATATTATTATCATTCTCTTTGTTTTCTCTACTTTCACTAGTATAGTAATCAATCTTCTTCTTTATTCTGTTGATATCGTTCTTATGGCAAGGAGTCCCCATGATCTTGAAAACCAACTAAGAATCCTCAAGGATTTTTGCTCCAATATGGGTATGACTGTTAAAACTGATAAGACTAAGGTCATGATTATTAAATCCAATAAGATCACTTATGATACCTCCGTATATGACAACAACAACTTCGAGAAGTGACTTCATACAAATATCTTGGAATTGATATTCACCGCAAGCTCAATTGGAATTATAGCAATGAGAAAAGGATTATTGGGGGATGTAAAGCTTATTATGGGTTTGAAAACAATTGTAAAACAACTGATCTTTGGAGTTGGGATAAGAAGAAACTGCTCTTTGAGACTCTTGTTACATGTGTTATTCTTTATGGATGTGAAGTGGGCTATAGTATCTCTCATGAATCATGGAGAAAGATAGAGAAAATACAAAATAATTTTATAACCTATAATCTCAAAATTAAAGAAAATACGCCCTATCCCATCCTCTTCTTAGAAACAAGTCTCTCCCAATTGATAGCATGGATATGACTAGATACCTAATGTATAAGAACAAGTTAAACAACATGGAAGACAAGCGGCTTCCTAAAATTGTTTCAAAATCAAGTCGTAACCATCATCAACTCAAGCAAGGATGGCATAAATATGCCTGGTCTTGGCTAAACTATTTTGAAATCATGGAAGACACCATTTTTCAAAATAAATATATGATTAAAAAAATCGTCAAATCAAAAATTAAAGAGAAAATGTGGTGTGATAAAGAGTTAGAGGAAAAAACAAAATTAAGGTATTATAAGAATGTAATCAACCCTAATCTATAAGATCAAAATTATCTATTTGTTTTGGCAAGTGTAATGAAAGAAATAAGCATTGCTAAGATAAGAACAAATTCTCATGATCTCCATAGTGAAACTGGTCGTTGGTCAATTCCTAAAATGTCATGGGATGAAAGAGTGTGTCACCTTTGTGACACTAAGAAGGTTGAAGATGAAAAACACTTTCTCTTAGATTGTCCATCCTATACCCATATTAGATCTCATTTTCAAAATATTTGTCACAATACCAACCTTCCTACCTGTTAACTCAACAAAGTATGGTGATCTTGGAAAGCTTCTCTTAATGATTTTCGGGTATATAAACTAAATTCTAAAAAATCCCAAGTAATCACTTACCCTCTTAAAATGAGATAAACCAATTAGGTCTTAGTAGACATTATCATAATAATAATATTTATATTATTATTATTATATAGTACAATTAATCATCAAATTCACTCTATATGATAAAAACAAAAACAAATAAAATCTAGGGAAATAAATATATTATAAGTAATATTAGTATAACGAATTGCAATTGTTATTTACTAACACAAACACATTATGTATTGGGTGTACAACCATAATAATTGTGATAGGTATATATTAAGCCATTAATATTGTTTCCATTAAGGCATATATTAATTCGGATAGGTATTGGGTGTACAGCCATAATAACTGGGATAGGTATATATTAAGTCATTAATATTTTCTCTTTTAAGGCATATATTAATTGGGATAGGCATAGATTAAGCACCTTAATATTGTTTCTTTTGAGGCATATATTAATGGGGATAGATATATATATTAATTAATTAAGATAGGCATATATTAAACACATTGACAAGCCAGGAGTAACAAATACACCGCATGATCGGTGAATTAATACCCAAAATAGGTCGAATGCTTTTTCTAAGCCAAAATGATGATGAAGAAGCCGAGGTGTGCAATTGATCGTTACCTTGGTACGCCTGCAATATGGACGGAGTAGCAGGTGGAGGTATCGAAGATCATTGTCAATGCCATACACCAGAAAGGGGGCGTTTTCCTCTATCAGAGTTAGCACACTAAAAGGCATAATCATGTGGAAAGTATCTATGCATTGCAATCCATAAATTCCTTTCTTGTATTAACTTTGCACATTAGTAATAGAATTTGATTTTTTTCACATATCATATTTATGTGGTTAGAATCAGTTTATCAATATTGATATGTGGTTAGAATCAGTTTATCAATATTTATCAATATTGTATATAAGTGAAATTAGCAGCAAAGATGTTTATAAGTGTTTATTAAAATATTGTAAAGTAGTAATTTAATAATTGAAACTTATAAAAATATATTATTCGTTTAAAACCTAAAAACAAAATAGAAATGAAAATGACTATTCCATGTTATTAAAAGTTGTGAAATTAACAGCAAAGATGTTTATAAGTGCTTATTAAAATATTGTAAAGTAGTAGTTTAATAATTGAAACTTATAAAAATGTATTATTTGTTTAAAACCTAAAAGAAAAATAGAAATGAAAATGACTATTTTATATTATTAAAAGTTGAGAGTAGAATTGGATAGATTTCAGCGTTAATAACTATTAATAATGTCACAAGTGTAAATTGAATTCTTAGAAATCTTTTTCAAATAAATTGATAAAAAAAAAATTGTGTATATTAGTGATACCAATTACACTCTAAAGTATGATTGAATTAGAATATACTTAGTTTTGTAGAATTTTACTTAATAAATTGTAAAAGTTAGTTCATATAAACTAATTAATTTTAACCTAAAAAATAATAATATTATATATTCTTGATTAGATAAATAATGTTGTTATACTAAAGTTTTAAATTTGAACAAACAACTTTTGAAAATAAAGTTTAGTTTTCATACCTTTATATGCAATATTTAAATTATGTAAAGTTTTAAACATTGAAAAGCTTTTAAATGTAAATCACCTTAATTTAACATACATTTATTTAGAATATAGAAAGATTAAACAAACAACACAAGAATTCATGTAGTTTATATGTCAACTTAAAAATAATAAGAAGACTTTTCAAATGTTGTTATAAAAACACTATGAAATAAATATAACACAACTAAATGTAAAGATAGATGAGACACAATTAAAGATATAAATTACATAGATAAGATATTTTATTTTGTTTTATTTAGATTATTAAAAAGAAAATTAAAAACAAGTAAATTTTAATATTATTAAAATATAATTTTAATATTATTAAAATATAAGGTTAGATATCACATTTATGAAATATTTAAAAATTAATAAAAAATATCATCACTATTTTTTTATTTTTTTTTAAAGAATGTACTTTTATGTGTAATTTAAAAAAAAGGATGAAGTTAAGTGCATGGAATTGATGAAATATGTATTATGTTAAAATCCTATAATAATTTTTATTTTTATTTTAAATAAAAGAAGGACCTTATATTAAATTTCAAGTTTACAGTTTTGTGACACTTGACAGTCATATGTTTTGTCACAGGAGGGAAACCAGAATAAGTGGCTCGAAGCGGTGATGTGTCTATCATGTCTAAAAATATTTTACAAAAATTGTGTAGAGGACTGATAGTTTCTACAGGAACCCTGTTCCATCTATCTAACCTAGGGCTGGCCTCACTCAGAGCCACCATAAACGAGAGAATTGCACAACCAAAAAAGAGAGTGAAAACTATCTTATCACTATCTACTCTATAGCTGTAATTAACAAAAAACTAGGAACTGGGGTGAGCCGCGTCATGCCATTGGAGAACCTGGATATCCATGAAAGGTGTATGGCAGGGTGAACCTTTGCTTGCAAGTTGGACAACGGGCTTGTGTTGGAGCATCTATGAATGTCTCAATCAATAAGTCCAGTCATTGATTGATGATCCCTTGGCCATGCACCTGTTTGTCATGGTACTAACGGATGTTGAAGAGGAGCTCAAGATGCTCCTCTGTCAGATGATAGGTAGAGTGTGAGCTCTCTTCTCCCTTGTCAATGCATGTGCCTTCCGCTGCAGTTGAATCCTTCCTCGCACCTGTCAATTTCCATCTTGGGGGGATTTCCTCCTCCACGATACAACTTACGTCCCCATAGTAAGGCTCACACAGCCTAAAAACTAGGGGGGCGAGAATGCTGGTGGTAGTGGGGAGGAGCACCTCTAAGGGTGGTTCTATCACATTCACCGAGCTCGGGCCTGGATGCAAAACTAGAGGTGGCACCTCCTCTTTGATGGTGGTGAGGTTGGGGTGCAAAGGTGGGGGAGGTGCTTCTTTCTTCATAGTGTTAACTCGATAATGCAGAGGCGATGATGGAGAGTGTGTTGAGGAGGACGATGTCTCCATTTTTTGAGTGCGCAAGGTTGTTTGAGTCTGAAACAAGGAGGAAGGGATCTCCATTTTTGGAGTGCGCAGGGTCATCTGATTCTTCCTGGCGTGGCTATGGGAGCAGCTAAAAGGAGAAATTAGAGCTCATTGTGAGGCGGTTAGTCTGGTGGGCCGAGTGAGGGAATTCATTTTTTTGGTGCCCTGCCTGAGCTTCCCCCGCTCTCGGGGCATGGTGGGAGGAACAAGGGGGTGGAGGGGGTGAGAGGGGGCAGTGTGGGAATGGTGGTGGGAAAAGGAGGCCAAGAGGACACACAAGGTGCAAGCAATGAAGCCAAGAAGTTTGTGAGGTCCGAGGAGCTCTATGTAGTGAGCATAACTTTTGAAAAACAAGAAGAAATGTGTGGCGGGGCTGAATTTAGCCAGAGATGCCTTTCCCATCGCCATTGAAGGCCGACGAGACTGTTGCAAGTGACTAGTACTGGTAGCCTAGCTAGATTGCTCATCCAAGAGCTGTGCCTGGTGCACTGAATTAACTCTTTGCATGGTGTATGCCATGGGAAGTTAATACGTCGGGGGTGGCGGCCTAAGATAATAACTCCCCCTGCATCTGTCCATGCCATCTGTCCCCCTCCTCGTTCCAAGTGACACCCCATCCGGGTGAAAATCCTATAACAAATTATTATAATTAAAAATTTAAATAAAAATCCAATAAAATGAAATTTAAAAAATATAGATAAAGTTAGTTGTAAGTTTTAATATTATCAACTTTTACCTATTAAATAATTTTTTTTTTCAAATATAATTATAAAATAAAATAAAAAAATTGATTATATTATTTTAAAAAATAATAATTAAAAATCACATTATTTTTAATACTATTAAAAAAAGTTAGATATCACACTCTCTATGAAATATTTATAAAACTATTAATATTAAAATTATTAAAAAAAAAAAAGTTAAATAAGCATTTAAATCTTGAGTTTTTTATCAATTACAAATTTAAAGTTAAATTTTTTTATTAAATTATTAAAATGAGAATGAAATTGATTATTTAAAAAGATCAAATTAATTATAAAGTTATATAATATTGAAAAAATAAAAATTTTAAAACCAGGTTAAAAAAAATTAAATGAACTTTTTACTTCAATTTAAAAAAGATAAAGTTAAGTTCATAAAAGTTAATTAGACTTTTTATTTTAATTTTAAAAAATATGAAGTACATTACACTTCATTGATTTTTTATAATTAAAATTAAATTTATAAAATAAGCTTGAAAAATTATAATAAATTATTAAAAAATAAAATAATAAAAAAGTTTAAATAAAACTAAATGTTGATTCCAAAAAAAAAATAATGCAATTACCATCATATATGAGATAGTTTTCATTTTAAAATTCAAATTTGTTACATATTATGTAAAAAATCAATTTCAAATAATAAAATAATATCAAATAATAAAAAATTTGTCAATATCATCTATAATTTGAATTCTTTAAAAAAAAAAAAATACAAAGATTCCATTCTATACACAAAATAAATATAATTTTATAACAAATTTTAAACTCAAATTTAAATTTAAATAAATTGCTTCATTCTAGACTCCATTCTATACACAAAATAAATATAATTTTATAACAAATTTTAAACTCAAATTTAAATTTAAATAAATTAAAACTATGTTTATGATTTACATTCAAATTTGAATAAAAATAAATTTAAAAAAACACACCCAAAGTTGCGAAAAGTCTATAGATAGATATCCTCTAAATTCATGTTTGTGCATTAGATACAACAATGCAAATGTACAATAAGTATTCCCATAAATCTGATCGTATGCGATGATTATCGTTGAGCGTATATTTGAGTAGTTATTATTAGTAAAGAAGCGCATACCGCGTTTGAATTTGGTTTGATGTACAATTAAAAAAAAAAAAAATGGGCGAAGAAAGAAACAACTTGATATAATACCTCCAATTTGATGTAGAAGTAATTCAAAGATCTATCTATATAAATGGTAGGGCTCACAGACCAATTTTGAAGATTATCAAATCTGGCTCTCAACTATCTATCTCTATAGATGGTAGGGTCCACAGATAAAATTTGAAGATTATCAAATTTGGCTCGCTTAAATGAAAGAAGTATGAGACCCAATAGAATAGAATATGTATCTACCAAAAAAGTTAAATTGCATTTTGTTTATTTTCATTTATGAAATTTGTGGAAATAGTATCCGATAATTTATTTTCATTTGTGAAACTGAGAGAAATAGTATCTCTTTGCAATTAGATTTAGACTTCCAAGTAATTACAATAGAGACTATCAGATTAGATTTTGATTTATAAACAATTACAATACCAAATACAGATTTAAAATTATAAAAATATTTAAATGTCTATTTAAAGTAGTCAAAAATAAACAATTAGTGGATAAATAACAAAAATAAGTTGTTAGCTGAAAAATAACAAATAACAAAAATAAGTAGTTAGCAGAAAAATAGAAAAGGGTTTAGATATATGTATTTTTCCAAAATGATTATGAATATATCAAAAATGACATTAATTTAAATCTAAATCATTTTAATAGTTGGATGTTGTTAGTTATTGGAATTTAATTTGGGAATATTGTAATAACAAAAATAAGTATTTAACAGAAAAATAGAGAAGGGTTTAGATATATATATTTTTCAGAAGTGATTATGAATGTAACAAAAATGACATCAATTTAAATTTAATTCATTTTAATAGTTACCTATTGTTAGTTATTGAAATTTAATTTGAGAATCTTGTAATGTCCTAGTTGTTTTGACTTCCCAAATTAATAAGTTGAAAGGATTTGTAATACTCTAGTAGTTTTAACTTCCCAGATTAATAAGTTGAAATAATGGAGAGCTTAGCAATGTAATACCTAGAATATTAATAATAAAAATGCATGCTGGTTGTAATATGGACAAGGACGAAGTTATAGGGGGCTATATGGGTTATGATTTCACAAAAGGAGTTAAAAAGGCTAATCTTTTTTATTATATTTTATTCATCCATCTTGGAACTAGTTGAGAAAAGTGTCATATGAGCTTCTTGAATCCTCAATCTTCCATGCTTATTGATTCCTCAGTAGTCTCTTTTAACCAAAGCCATAATTTATAAACAAAAAAAAAATTCAACTCATAATCTAAGATTTTGGGGTTCATCTTCAGTTCATAAGATCGATAGAGTGCATTCCTTGGAAGTTGAATATTTGCACACTAGAAGAAAATTATGGGCTTAATGGGAAATATACAAATGTTTATTACAACTTAAGTGATGTACGAAACCATGGTTTATAACTTAAAAAATAAGATTCAATCCATACTCTTATAGCTTAAAAAATAAGATTCAACCCATATTCTAAGATTTTGGGGTTCTAGTGTGCTCAATGAACAATATAAGGATGTTTATTACAACTTAAGTGATGTAGGGAAACCATGTTTTATATATTAAAAAATAAGCTTCAATCCAATCCATACTCTTGTAGTTTAATAAATAAGATTCAACCCATATTCTAAGATTTTGGGGTTCATAATCCCTACATAACATACTAATCCATAATATATTTCTTGGATGTTGAATGCTTGCACTATAAAATAACATACTAATCTATAATACATTTCTTGGACGTTGAATGCTTGCACTATAAGATAATTATGAACTCAATGGAAAATACCATGACTGGATTTTTTTTTAAGACTTAGTACCATGGATAAAAACCTAAACCACACCACATTTCATGGAAGTGGAATATTTTCCATTTGTAATCTATATTTCTTTGATTTGAACGAGTAAATATGGCATAAACACTTCTTGCACCAAAAGTCATGCCTTGTGACAAAGTCTATGGTAACGAAAGTCCATGGCATATATTTGAGTCCTTAAGAAGAAGTAGAGATGATTATAAACCCAACATACCATGGCATAGATTTGAGTTCTTAAGAGGCAATAGAGATAATTATAACCCCAACATACCATGGCATAGATTTGAGTCCTTAAGAGGCAATAGAGATGATTATAACCCCAATATATCTTGGGCACAAATTTAAATATCTACAAGGTCTAATGAAATATCCAGTTGACATAATCATTGACAATACGAAGTATAAGTATGGGAATATGAGACTTAAACTTAATTAAGAATAAGAATGTGCACAATCTTGTATTTTCAGGTAATTTGTGTTTTCTGCTAAATTAACTTTGTCCAATAATTTATTTTTTTTCTAATTGTTCCAAGTTTTGTTTTTTCACTAGAATTCATTGACATAAATTTACTTGAAATTACAATTTTATATTGTTTAAATAGTATTTCTGAATACAAAAATGGGTTCATCTTGTTGAAAAACCCATGGAACACTAGGACTATACATAATTAATACTCAGATCTGCATATCCAACAATTTCTTGCTAATTTGGAACATAATTAAACAGAAAATATTCTAAGAAAAGAAAGGCCAAAAAGTAGAACAATTAGACTAAGGCATAAAACATTATCAAAATTTTAAGGAAGATATACCAAGTCTAATTAAAATGTAGAATAATTTATATTAAAGGTTTAAGGAAGATATGGTTCTCTTTACAGTTTTCTCTGATATCATACTGTAATGTCCCCGGCCGTCATCCCACTGGCCGGGCAAACGCTACTGTGCAGAACAACATCATTCTCATACTTAATTAATAACATGCATTTAAATCAAATTAAACAAATTTAACTTAGAGTAAACACAAGATTACTGCTAACATAAATAATCCCTGGCATTAACAATAATTCATATGCACAACAAAATACATGATACATATAATCATCACAGACATGCATATACTTATAAATTAAGTGTAAAATTAACACTTATCTTTTATTACTGGTGTAATTCCACCAACCACATGTAGGCCTTCCACGAACCTCCCAGCCTTATACCATGTTGCTCATCACTTTCAGCAGTGGGTCACCCCCGAGCTAGGACTAAGCTCCACCCAAGGCAAGGAATCCTAATCTAGGTTGAGGTTACAGGAAAAACTGCACAGAATAACCGAAAGGATTCTTCCCAAGATGCCTTCTTACGCCCACTACTCATGGACTCTCATTCCCCACATGCCTGTTCTACCCAGGAGTATACACCTTCACAAGCAGAGTCCATCAATGCTTCACCTCCCTCTCTGGGTCTCGACAACAAGACGGATCAGGAAGTCTTAGAGCTTCGTAGTTGGTGTTGGACTCTCTCTAGAAGAATACCACTTCCCAGCAGACTCCTTCGCCTGGAAATAGCTTCTCACATGCCTGACAGATTGCCTCTTCAACTAAGGGCCTTAAAACCCAGTTCTTCAGTCACTTCTGACTCAATTCCCGCACGGTGAGGATAACCACAACAACAATAGCAATTCAGTTAACTCACGGTGACAACAACAACATGAATTTGGGTATGAACATCCAAAAATGACAATAGTCCACACTAAGACACAACATGGTTCAGACATTTATAGGGTGCTCGGACTTCACAGGAGACACGGCTCGGTCTACGAGTTTGCCACTTGTTTCAGGGTGCGTGACAAGGAATCAACGCAGAGGTCGATCGTAGAGCTAAACATAATTCATGAAAGATGGGGAATGGCAAAGAGACTCAAGTGGAGAATGGAAAAATGCAAGAGCAAACGATTTTCCCGTGAGGACTTCCTTCATGGTGCGCGGGTAAGAAAATGCAGATGCAGAGGCAAAAAAGGTTCAGACAAGCATCACAATGAACTCAGGAGGAGGATGATAGAATGACAGAATGGCCCCCCCCCCCACAACTGACTTCTACATTTTTTTAACTACATGTGCATGGGTTGACACATGTCACCCATGAAGCGGTATGCACTCCATCAACATGCATTCCTCTCCAGGAACTTAGGACAAAACATATATTTCACATGGCTTTTGGAATAATATTAAATATTATTTCCAAGGACTTAAGCCCCTAGGCTCAACACTTAGCCTCTATTTCCAACCTTCCATCCCCCAATCCCTTACCCACTCCATGGAATCTTAGTTCTCCGTCATTCATTCATCATGGTCGGTCTGCACGCAATGGTGTTTATATTTTTATTAATGTTCTGCATGATTACATATACAAAAGCAAGCTCCCGGCCTTAACACTTAGGCTCTCCGGCCTAATAACATATAATCCCACCATCTTATATAAACTTGGCTCACCAGCCTATAAAACATAATTACAATTCATAATGAAAGCTCTATACTTCATAGACATAATTTACAACAGGGCTCGGCCTTGGGGACATTACAATCCCCTCCCCTTAGTTTTGCATTGTCCTCGGTACAACTTTACACTGCATCTGCAAGCTTTTCAAAATTTTCAAAAAGATGCGGGTACTCTGCTCGCATAACATCTTCATGCTCCCATGTCGCATCCTCGGGACTGTACCAGGTCCACTGGACCTTTACAAGCCCCATAGCTCGATTTTGAAGTTGTTTGTTTTTCATGTCCAATATGCGCAGATGATGCACTTGCAGGACACCTTCTTGTTCCACCTGAATCACATTCCAATCGATAACATGATTAGCATCTGGTATATATTTCTAAGCAATGAAACATGAAACACATTATGTATAGTCATAGATGTAGGTAATGAAATCATATATGCAACTGGCCCAATCCTTTCCAGGATTTCAAATGGCCCACAAAATTTGGCTGCCAACTTGGCGCAACTTCCCAGCTTTAGGGAACTCTTGTTAGCTTTCACTTTCAGGAAAACATGATCACCCACTTTGAACTCTCTGTAGGTTCTATTCTTATCAGCATAAATTTTCTGCCTGTCTTGGGTAGCTTTCAAATTATGCTTAATTTTTATCATTTGGTCCTCCATCTCCTTGAGCAACTTTTGCCCAACTACTGCTCTATCAGCTAGATTATCCCATCTCACTGGAGTATTGCACTCTCTTTCGTAAAGTGCTTCAAATGGGCTCATCTTCAACGATGCATGATACCCATTGTTGTAGGCAAATTCTACCAAGTGCAGGTAGTCTTCCCATCTTGATGGTTTGTCCATCACATACATTCTCAGTATGTATTCTATTACTCTATTCACCCTCTCTGTCTATCCATCAGACTCAGGATGATAAGTTGTACTAAAGTTCAGATTAATTCTGAATCATTTGAACAATCCTTTCCATAAATTCGAGGTGAATTTCGGGTCTCTGTCAGACACAATCATTTTAGGAATTTCGTGCAATCGTGCCACTTCCTTCACGAAAATATCAGCAACATCTACTACCTTGTGAGTAGTTTTCAGTTGAATAAAATGGGCAACTTTTGTAAGCTTTTCCACCACTACCATGAGCTGTCGGATCTAGCCAGCTAGCGAGGAAGTTAGGGCTGAAGAGCTTTGATAGGTGTAAGCATAGGAGATATTTGGACCATCGGATCAGGGCTCACAACCGTTGATATCATACATGAATTTCCATATCGGAATTCGCAGATTGAAGCGACAAGAGATTTGGAGTCACTGCATCGTGAAATCCCAGTTCACGAAACTTCGAAAGGATCTGTACCATTAGATCCAAATCATCGAGGATCGTTAGATCTTGTACAAGAACTTGTGTATCAAAATTCGGAGATTGAAGTGACAAGAGATTTGGAGTCATTGCATTGTGAACTCCCGGTTACCGAAAACCCAAAATCCCGAAACGATCTACACTGTAGATCGTAGGACAAGAACTTGATCATTGGATCAAGTAGATGAATAGACCGTAATTTCAAAATTTCAGCAAACGGAAGTTCGAGATGTGTAGATGCACGAACTCCTGATGCCCACAACTCCGAAACGAAAAGTGAAAGTAGTCGGGCCCCCTAACATCACTAGGAGTGAGGTGGACCTTCTTAAGGACACCATGTGTCACTACCTTGGTGGGCGACAGCTGTGTTGTGGGCCCGGAGGGTAAGGAAATCAAATTTTTGGAAGTCGGGAGTTGGAGAGGAAGCGAGTACGAGAACCTCCGGGACCAAAACCCCAAAACATGAAACCCCGAAGCCCCGAAATCCTGAAACCCGAAGTTTTGTTTGGAGAGCCTTGTAGCACCTAGCAGTTTAGTGTTTGATCATGCCCCGTGGACGCATGGGTTGGGGACTAAGAAAACAGGGACTTTACATTATTTCAACACTAACATGTTAGGATAGGTCATTTATATGCTTACAACTTGCTGAAATTTACACATAAAATTTCTGGATTTCATAACAGAATTTTTCACAAGTTTTTGTCACATTTTGCAACATTTCCAATAAGCTTTTGTTTGCTAGCCAAACAGAGCTCAGAAAAATTGTGGAATAGAAACATTTTCTTATTCGCGTTGGTTTATGAATGCTGTAGTTTTATTAAGGGTTTAAGGCCTGACAAACTTCGGTTGACTACATGTTGTGTGTGCAGAGTTCAACAAGTGTTAGGACAGTTGCGAATCGACGCTGAGTATAGAAATGGAAGAGGTGTTTATTGCCTCCAAGTCAGAGAAAAAAAGAGAAGGAAGGGATGTCAACTTGGGAGTCGAAGGATATAACTCCAATGAGCATGGAAGAGAATTGGATAAGGAAGGGCATGTGATGAAAATCATTGAAAGATTGCAAAAAGATATAACTCCAATGAGCATGGAAGAGAATTGGATAAGGAAGGGCATGTGATGAAAATCATTGAAAGATTGCAAAAAGATGCCCAGGCTCACCAAGACAGTAGCCAAAATCTCATGAGGTTTAGGGATCGACAGGGTGAATTCAAATTAAAGATGTTGAAGATCCTAGAAAGAATAGAAAGGAAATTGGAAAAGGAGAGTGACATAAGCAAAACAGGGAGTCACACGATCCCTGAGAGAAAAAGAAGATCGAGGAGTGGTAGCAGACATCGTCGTCACTCCCCAAAGCATTCCGGTAAGGAAGCACACAGTAGTTCAAGCCCATCCCCTACCAGAAAACACTGAAGATCTGGAGTGGATTAATTGAAAGGGGAGATGAATAAGATTAAGCCTCCTACGTTTGATGGAGAACATAAGAAGGAGGAAGATACCAAAATATGGTTGATTGGCATGAGGAAATATTTCCAACTGCAGAATTATTCCTCTCATGCAGAAGGAAGAATTGCGATGTATCAACTAAAAGGAAAAGCATCCATGTGGTGGGATCAACTTGTGTAGGTGCAACATGTTAGAGAGAAAGATATCACATGGAAGGAATTCAAGAGGTATTTTGAGAGGAAATACCTGACTAAAAGATACTATGACAGAAATATGAAGGAGTTCTTCGAACTCAAGTTGGGCAGCATGATCATTGATGAATACGAATGAAGGTTTTTGGAATTACTGAAGTATGTTCCATTCATCAAAGATGAGGTTGTCAAGATTCGGAGGTGTCTGAATGGACTGCCACCTCCCATTAGTGACAAGATTCAGTATGATGATCCTAAGACTATGGAAGAAACAATAAGAAGAGAGAAATTCTTATATGAACAACAAAGAGAAAAGCCTACCTTTCGAAAGGCTTGGGATGACCAGAGGAAGTTTAAGAAAGAACAGAGGCAGAAGGGAAACAAACCTCCCTTTTTCAGAAATAGTCCTCAAGGACATCCATCGTTTAGAGTGTCGAGAATGGCTGAAGTGGGAGAACAAAGGCTGAGACAGACCCCCATTCAGTGTTGGGGTTGTAAAGAGAACCAGAAGTATAGAGATTGTCCCCATAAAAATGGAAAAGCAAGAGTTGTCCATAATGTTCAACAAGCTAAAACAGTGGAGGACATGGGCAGTAGAATGCCAAGGATCTATGCGGTCCTAGACACCAAGAAAGCTAAATTTTAGGTGCACATGATTGAAGTGGAAGGTATGATTAACAACCAACCATTTATTATTTTAGTTGATTCAGAGGCTAGCCATAGTTATATAGACCCTAGAGTGGTGGAAAGTTTGCATTTATCAAGAAGAAAACATGAAAATTCTTGGTTAGTGCATTTGGCTACAGGAACCAAGAGGAAATTCATGGAGTTGGTTAAGTCCTTTCCTGTGGACATGAAGGGATTGAGCACAAAGGCTGAATTGAATATTCTACCTTTAGGCTCTTATGACTATTTAATTGGGATGGACTGGTTGGACCAACACCATGCCCTCCTAGACTGTCGTAACAAGGAATTTACATGCCTGGATGAGGAGGGGAATCGGAAAACATTCCAAGGAATTCCCAGAGTTGTGGTTGTTAGATAAATCTCAGTAATGCAGTTAAAAAAGTGCTACATGAAAGGTTGTCAATTGTTTGCAGCCCGTGTGGAGGAATCATCCAGAGATGAAGTCTCAAAGATTGGAGACCATGTGGTACTAACAAAGTTTGAAGACATATTTCAGGAGGTACCTAGACTACCTCCAAAAAGAGATATCGATTTCTCTATAAATTTGATGCCTGGAGCAAAACCAGTGTCGAAAGCTCCTTATAGAATGAGTACGCTAGAGTTGAAAGAGTTGCAATTGTAGCTTCAAGAGATTCTAAAGAAGGGGTACATTCGCCCAAGCATGTCACCTTGGGGTGCCCCGGTCCTGTTCATGAAGAATAAGGATAGGACATTGAGGTTGTGAATTGATTTTAGACAGTTGAACAAAGTAACTGTCAAGAACAAGTATCCTCTGTCAAGGATCGACGATATTTTCGATCAGTTGAAAGGTGCAAAAATATTTTCGAAGATAAATCTTAGATCGGGATATCACCACGTAAGAATAAAGGATGAATACATCAGCAAGGCCACCTTTAGAACAAGGTATGGTCATTACGAGTTCACAGTGGTACCGTTTGGGCCGTTGAACGCACCTGTTGTTTTTATGTTCTTGATGAATGGTGTATTTAGGGACTATCTAGACAAGTTTGTCATAGTCTTCCTAGATGACATTTTGGTGTATTCCAAGTCAGAGGAAGAGCATGAACAACACCTGAGGATGGTGCTGCAAGTGTTGAGAGAACACCAACTATATTCCAAGTTGAGCAAATGCTCATTTTATCAAAGGCAGATCCATTACTTGGGGCACATTATTTCAGAAGAAGGGATCGTCGTGGATCCTGAGAAGGTTGAGGCCATTAGAGAATGGTCAGTGCTAAGGAATGTGGTGGAAGTTAGATCATTTGTGGTGTAGAAGGCTATTACATAAGGTTCATCAGAGGGTTCTCAAAGATAGCTCACCCTATCACTTCCTTGCAAAGGAAGGAGAAAAAGTTTCAGTGGACTAAAGAGTGTGAGAAACGTTTCCAGCGATTGAAGCAACTGTTAACTAGTGCTCCAATCTTGAGGATTACAGATCCAAATGTGGATTTCGTGGTGTGCACAGATGCGTGTAAAGAAGGGTTGGGATGAGTTCTAAGTCATAATGGATTTGTAATCTGTTATGAGTCCAGGAAGCTGAAAGAGCATGAAAAGAATTATGCCACTCACAATTTGGAGTTGGCAGCAATCGTTCACACCTTGAGGAAATGGCGGAATTACCTCATCGGAAGGAGGCTTGAACTCAGAACAGACCATAAAATTATAAAATATTTGTTTGATTAGCCAACCTTAAATGCTAGACAAAGTAGGTGGCTGAAATTTCTGTGTGAGTACGACTTTGAGATCAATCATATCAGAGGAAAGCAGAATAAAGTGGTTGATGCACCCACCAGGAGGGTGCATGAATTGCATGCTAAAACCATTAGCATGTATCCGACTGATATTAAAAGCAGAATTATGGAGGCTGCAAAGGTAGATCTACAGTACAGAGGATTGGTAGCCAATCTACAACAGGGTAAGATGCCACAGAAGATGGAAATATATAAATTGGAAACATATGGAATAATGTTGTACAAGAACAAAATTTTTGTACCCAATGTCCAATGCTTGAAACAAATGATTTGGTAGGAGATGCATAATGTGACTTATGCAGGGCACCTTGGATATCAGAAAACAATAGCAGCAGTCAAGAGCCATTACTTTTGGCCAGGTATGAAGAGAGAGATCGCTGAATACATTGCGAGATGTATGGAGTGCCAGAAAGTTAAATTTGAGCATAGGCACCCAGCAGGGTTGCTGCAACCTTTACCCATTCCTGAGTGGAAGTGGGAATTGGTGACAATGGATTTTATTACAGGATTGCCTAGAACAAGGAATATGAATGATTCAATCATGGTAGTGGTGGAAAATCTTGCAAAACCTGCCCATTTTATTCCACTGAAAACTACTCACAAGGCAACAGATGTTGTTGATATTTTCGTGAAGGAAGTGGCACGATTGCACGAAATTTCTAAGACGATTGTGTCTGACAGAGACCCGAAATTCACCTCGAATTTCTAGAAAGGATTGTTCAAAGGATTCATAACAAATCTGAACTTTAGTACAACTTATCATCCTAAGTCTGATGGACAGATAGAGAGGGTGAACAGAGTAATAGAAGACATACTGAGAATGTATGTGATGGACAAACCATCAAGATGGGAAGACTACTTGCACTTGGTAGAATTTGCCTACAATAATGGGTATCATGCATCGTTGAAGATGAGCCCATTTGAAGCAATTTATGGAAGAAAGTGCAATACTCCAGTGAGCTGGGATAATCCAGCTGATAGAGTAGTAGCTGGGCTAGAGTTGCTCAAGGAGATGGAGGACCAAATGATAAAAATTAAGTAGAATTTGAAAGCCTCCCAGGATAGGCAGAAAAGTTATGCTGATAAGAACAAAACCCATAGAGAGTTCAAAGTGGGTGATCATGTTTTCCTGAAAGTGAAAGTTAACAGGAATTCCCTAAAGCTGGGAAGTTGTGACAAGTTGGCAGCCAGATTTTGTGGGCCATTTGAAATCCTTGAAAGGATTGGGCCAGTTGCATATATGCTTGCATTACCTGTATCTATGACTGTACATAATGTGTTTCATGTTTCATTGCTTAAGAAATATATACCAGATGCTAATCATGTTATCGATTGGAATGTGATTCAGGTGGAACAAGAAGGTGTCCTGCAAGTGCATCCTGTGCGCATATTGGATAGGAAAAACAAACAGCTCCGGAATCGAGCTATAGGGATTGTAAAGGTCCAGTGGACCTAGTACGGTCCTGAGGACGCGACATGGGAGCATGAAGATTTTATGTGGGCAGAGTACCTACATCTTTTTGAAAATCTTGCAGATGTAGTGTAAAGTTGCACTGAGGACAGTGCAGAAATAAGGGGAGGGGATTGTAATGTTCCCAAGGCTGAGCCCTGTTGTAAATCATGTCTATGAAGTATAGAGCTTGCATTATGAATTGTAATTATGTTTTATAGGTTGGTGAGCCAAGTTTATATAAGTTGGTGGGCTTATGTGTTATTAGGCTGGAGAGCCTAAGTGTTAAGGCCAGGAGCCTGCTTTTGTATATGTAATCATGCAAAACATTAATAAAAAAATAAACACCGATACATGCAGAATGACCACGATGAATGAGTGATGGGGGACTAAGCTTCCACAGAGTGGGTAAGGGATTAGGGGCTAGAAGGTTGGAAAGAGAGGCTAAGTGTTGAGCCTAGGGGATTAAGTCCTTAGGAATAATATTTTAATATTATTCCGAAAGACATGTGAAATATATGTTTTGTCCTAAGTTCCTGGAGAGGAACGCATGCAGCTTCATGGGTGACATGTGCCGACCCAGGCACATGCAGTTAAAAAACTGTAGAATTCAGCCGGGGGGGGGCGTTCTGTCATTCTGTCATCCTCCGCCTGAGTTCACTGTGATGCCCATATGAACCCGTTTTGCCTCTGTGTCTGCATTTTCTTACCCACACACCCTGAAGGAAACCCTCATGGGAAAACTGTTTCCTCTTGCATTTTTCCATTCTCCACCTGAGTCGCTTTGCCATTCCCCATCCTTCGTGAATTTTGTTTATCTCTGTGATCGACCTCTACGTTGATTCCTTGTCATGCACCCTGAAACTGGTGGAAAACTTGTGGAATAAGCCGTGTCTCATGTGAATTCCGAGCACCCTGTAAATGTCTGAACTGTGTTGTGTCTTAGTGTGGACTGTTGCCATTTTTGGATGTCCTTACCCAAATTCTTGTTGCTACTGTCACTGTGAGTTAACCTAATTTCTATTGATGTTGTGGTTATCCTCACTATGTGGGAATTGAGTCGGAAGGGGCTGAAGAACCAGGTTTTAAGGCTCTTAGTTGAAGAGGCAGCCTGCCAGGCCTGTGAGAAGCTCTTTCTAGGCGAAGGAGTCTGCTGGGAAGTGGTATTCTTCCAGAGAGAGTCCAACACCAGCTACGGATCTCTAAAACTTCATGATCCGACCTATTGCCGAGACCTAAAGAGGGAGGTGAAGCACTGATGGACTATGCTTGTGAAGGTGTATACTCTCGGGCAGAACAGGCATGTGGGGAATGAGAGTCTGTGAGTAGTGGGCGTAAGAAGGCATCGTGGGAAGAATCCTTCTGGTTATTCTGTGCAGTTTTCCCTGTAACCTCAGCCTAGACTAGGATTCCTTTCCTTGGGTGGAGCTTAGTCCCAGCTTGGGGGTGACCCACTGCTGAGCATGATGAGCAGTGTGGTCTAAGGCTGGGAGGTTCGTGGAAGGCATGAACGTAGTTGTTGGAATTACCATGGTTTCAAAGATAAGTATCATCTTATGCTTAATATTATGTTTTGCATGCCTATGATGCTTATATGTATCATGTATTCTATTGTGCATATGAATTATTGTTAATGCCAGGGATTATTTATGTTAGCAGTAATCTTTTGCTTACTCTAAGTTAAATGTGTTTAATTTGACTTAAATGCGTGTTATTAATTAAGTATGAGAATGATGTTTTTCCGCATAGTAGCGTTTTCCCGACCAGTGGGATGACAGCCGGGGATGTTACAGTTTGGTATCAATATATTTTTATTTATATTTATAGAAAATGTTAAAAATGGGTAAATGAAAAATGAGATGAGTTATTATTAATATTTATTTAAGGTGGATATGTTTGTGGTGTTAGAATAATGAAGAAACATCTAGAATGTGTTAAATTTAGAATATTGTTTTATAGTTTGTTTCATTGTCATGCAGATTGGGGTTTAAGGTGGTTTGAGATCTACTTAGATAGGAGCATGATCAAACTATAAATGAAATTGATTTCTTTGGATAATGTAAGTTGTGTAAGCTTCATCTCACTTGTGTGTGTGGTTTATGTTAATTTTGATTTGGTATCAGA
Source organism: Picea glauca (assembly GCA_000966675.3). Taxonomy (NCBI): domain Eukaryota; kingdom Viridiplantae; phylum Streptophyta; class Pinopsida; order Pinales; family Pinaceae; genus Picea; species Picea glauca. The sequence goes on along the minus strand of JZKD02S1907298.1, from coordinate 416,796 downwards.
GATAAGGAGAAGAGAGCCAAGCTAAAGAGAAGAGAGCCAATGCATGCCAAACCGTGAGTGTGACAGAAAAAAATGGAGTTCTCTCATTTGAAGTGGGTGCGTACATGAGTTGTTGAATCATTGTCCACCCCTGCGTTGGCTGTTGTATGCTGGTTCATGGCTGAGAAGGAGGCTCGTGTGATAATTGTTGTGATCGTGAGCTGATTCATTGTGTTGGTGAAAGAGATCATTGTCTAGAAAGATGCCCAACAAAGGAGAAGCCATTGAAGGAGCTATCGCTGCTCATTGAAAAGATTGTTGGTGGGATGAGAGAGTTGCTTCTTCAGATCATTGTGATTGCTTCCCTCTTTGCCTCTCCTATTTGACTCCTACCGAAGTCGACGCTTCCATAAGAAGAGATCGTTGAGGTAAGAAGAATCACCTATTTCGAATTTCTAAAGAGAAAAGACAGAGAGACAGAGTTGAACAAAGCCGACTGGTGCGGTTGTTGGCTTGCATATCTTCCTGCACAAAGAGAAGGAGCTCGTTTCCTGCATGAAGAGGAGGATCCTGCATTGCCTGCTACGTGTGAATAAACCGCCATTTTAAAGAAGATACAGAAAACGTTTCCATTGGGTGCATAAAATTACCATGATTTTTTTCACCACCAGATTCATAGACACAAGGGATCACAAGTGCTAACCTGTAGCAGCGAAGGAGCTTGTGCGAGATGTAAAATCCAACAACATTTTTTTTTTATTTTGGCAAATAATTTTTGAATTATTTGTGGTAAAATATGGAAACCCCTCTCACCAATTCATATTTAAATGAATCCACCAAGATTGATGGCGAAAACTATGTAAACTAGAAGTTTAAGATGACTACCATTCTCGAGACATATAGCATATGGACGACTGTTAAAGGTGATGAGCCCAAACCCATTGTTGTTGCCTCGATTCCAGGTTGGGATAGGCCATATATGAAAGTGAAAGTGTTGTTGTGCATGTCCATAAAGGACAACATCACTCCTCATATAAGAGACTGTAAAACTTGCAAAGAGATGTGGGACGTTCTCAAAGGTTTGTATGAAACCTCTAATGCAAACCAGATCTTATTTTTAAAAATAAGCTACTATATATCAAAATGGAAGTGAATGAAAGCATAAGAATTTTTTTTTCCAGAATTGAAGACTTAAGTTATAAGCTGGGTGACATTGGTGAATTTTTTTCTAGTAGCGATTTAGTAACTGTTTCTTTGAAGGGTTTAATGCAAGACTATAAAGTCCTTATTTCAACACTCTCACCTAGACAAACGCCTCCTACATTTGATGAGTTGGTTGGGATTCTTCTTCAAGAGGAAGAGAGAATGAAGAATTATGATCTGGATTCAAGTGGCTCAGATTTGGAGTTGATTGTAAGAGGTAAAATATCATACCGAGGGAAATCGTGGGATAGGAGCAGAGGTCGGTTTCAAGCAAAGTAGAAAGGTATGACACATCATGTTTCTTATGTTAATATAAATATTGAATGTGACTATTTTGGAAAACATGGGTATCTTGCTAAAGATTGTTATAGAAGAAAGAATCATGAATCAAATCAGAGACATAGAAGGTATAATTGAAATTTCGTGCATAGAGACACTTCAATTAATGATGGACTTAAAAATATTAAATTGTTTATTTTTGAAGCTGCATTGTTCAGTTAGATGTCAAATCTTCTTTTCTGAATGGTGATTTAAAGGAAGAGGTTTATTTGGTTAAACTTGAAGGGTTTGTCAAGTAGGGAGAGGAGCATCTAGTCTGGAGGTTAAGGAAAGAATTATATGGTTTGAAACAGACACTGAGATCTTGGTATGTAAATATAGATACCTTCTTTTATCAGAATGGGTTTGTGAAAAGCAAAAATGATCCTAACCTGTATGTTAAGAAATATGAAGAAGGAAATGTTTATTTAATATCTTTATATGTGGATGATCTCATTATTACAGAAAATCCATGCAAGTTAATTGAAGAGATTAAAATTTAGTTGTCTCAAGAATTTTAAATGAAATATCTTGGCGAATTGCATTACTATTTCAATTGAGGTTTGGAGAGAGTCTGGTAAAACATTGATAACTCAAAGCAAATACACAAAAGAAATTCTTAAAAGGTTCAACATGAGTGAATGTAAATCTATGTCAACTCCCTTAGAACATAAAGAAAAGTTGTACAACGAAGATGGATCTAAAGAGGCAGATGGTAATTTATATCATCAGTTGGTGGAAAGTTTGAACTACCTCACCACTACAAGGCCAAACATTGCATACTCAGTTAGCATCCTTAGTCAGTTCATGGCTAAGCCTTCAGAGAGTCACCGGAAAGTTGCAAAGAAAGTAATTTGATATTTGAAAGGAACAATAGATTTTAGAATTATGTATACTAATGAATCTCATGTTGAATTGACAGGTTTTTCTGATTTAGATTGGGCGGGAAAACCTGATGATAGAAGATCTACCTCAGAATATGTATTTCATATAGGATCGAGAGTTGATGATAAAAAAGTAGCCTACTATTTCTTTGTCATCAATAGAATCAGAGTATAAAGCCTTTACCAGTGCCACCTATGAAGTTGTTGGTAGTGGAGAATTCTTACAGATGTCGAAGAGGAGCAACATGGTCCAACATGCATCAACTGTGACAATCAAAGTGCTATCAAATTGGCACTCAATCCAATATATCATGCAAGATCAAAACACATTGAGCTACAACACCACTTTGTGAGAGAGAAGGTTGAATCAAATGAAATTGGTTTGATATTTTGTAATATCAATGATAATGTCACTGATATATTTACCAAGCCTCTTAGTAAACTCAAGTTTGAATTTTTTAGAAGGAAGTTAGGTGTTATAGAAAATCTGTTTCTCCATTAAAGGGGGGTGTTAGAATAATGAAGAAACATCTAAAATGTATTAAATTTAGAATATTGTTTTAGAGTTTGTTTCGTTGCCACACATATTTTGCATAATGTAAGTTGTGTAAGCTCAGTCTCACTTGTGTGTGTATTTTATGTTAATTTCGATTTGTGGTAGGAATTTCAAAACTAAAATTCCATCAAATTTGATAGTTTTGACATCAAATTTGATAGGTTTGACAATTATAGTATCCATTCTTAAAATGTCAATGCAGGTTAAGTATAATGTTTAAAATGTCATCTCTAATAAAGTATTATGTCTGCTACCTTAACATTGCATTTTAAATTAACAATGTTAAGTACATCATCTTATAATGTTTTTTTTTGTAAGTAAGGGGTAAAAATTATATTAAAATCCTTCCAGAGTCTGAAACATTGGTCCAAAATACAGCTTGACCCGGGCTGCAGTTGCTGGACTGCCCCATCATGGGGAAACCAGTCCAGCTAGCCCTGCCAGTTCCTTGAGAATGAGAGTATAAACTTGTCAAAAAAAGGGCATTATTTATCCTATAATGGCTAGAAGCTACTAAACAGACATACATGATGATCAGATGGCTGGCTTGTAAGTAGGCCAAGTGGCAATTGCATCGCCTGAGCCTGGTTCTTCCTCGATGACAGTGACGCCATAATCCCACGGTTCAGCTGCTTCACGTGTGCTTGCGACGTCCTCGCTGTCGGGCCTGCTTTCCCTCTGCTGTGCTCCAGCTGCTTCTGAAGGCTGCGTGCTGAATGGTGTCGCTTCAGCATGCTCTGTGTGACAGGTGTCTTCCGGGGCGGCGAATAGGGCCTCGTGCATTGAGGAAACGATTTGCATGAAGCTGCCCACCTTTGCCTCTGTAATCTGGAATCGATATTGCAAATCGGCGACCTCTCTCCGAAGCTCGAACGCCAAATCGTGCAGGGTGCCAAGGCTTTCTGCAAACTGAATTCTGTCCAAGTATTCAGGGTAGCACGAACCTGCTCGCCTAGGTGTTGGCTAAGGAGGAGGAGGCTCGCTCCATTTTTCCGGAGGTTCGCCGGGATGCATGGAGCTGGAAGGGAGCTCGGTTGGATTATGTGATAGACGCATAACTGAGGTGGGAGTATGCTGGATAATGGCCATGGAGCGAGGCTGCGGGGGTCGCAGAGGAACAGGGCTGGGTTCAACAAGTCGTGGAGGAGAGGCATCACTGGCAGAGGAGTCAGAGGATGTGAGCAGAGGTCACCGAGGCTTCGAAGAGGAGCCTCGCTTCGGTTTGCCCCTGGGGCGATAGCGAGGCATGGCTAAAGAGTTGCAGCAGCTAAGGAAGGAGAAAGACCAAGGGTGAGGCGAGTGGATCAGGTGAGAGCA
>JZKD02S1907298.1:378896-398370 GCA_000966675.3 Picea glauca | reverse complement strand
CGAGGAAGAAAAAATGCGCTCCCGATGCAGATTTTTTTTTTTTAGGGGCGTTGCCCCCGAACCCCTGTGCACTCGCCGCCTACACTCAAACACTACTTCTCGTGCAAAGAATATAACACATACCCAACATTCTCCCACTTGTTGTTTTATTTTCATACAAGGGGTTATAGGGTTACATAATCAACGATGCCCATGGATCCTCTACACCAAGAGAACTTCTCAGTGCTCACAGATTTTGTTAATGAGTCTGCAACATTATTCAAAGTGTCCACCTTCATCAGTGATACTTTCCTTTCTTCAATCTTATCTCTCACAAAGTGATATTGAACATCAATGTGCTTTGTCTTTGAATGATAAGCAGGGTTCTTCACCAGAAAAATTGCACTTTGACTGTCACACTCTATCCCTACAACTTGTTGTACCAACCTAATACCTGAGAACAATATTTGTAACCATACTGCTTCCTTACTTGCATGAGTGGCTACCATGTATTCAGCTTCTGTAGTTGAAAGTGCCACTACAAATTGTCTTTTTCTCATCCGACTTATTTCTCCTCCAAACAGGTTAAACACATACCCACTTGTAGATCTCCTACAATCCAAATCTCCAAACCAGTCTGCATCCAAAAGCCATGTATATAGACCACTCTGTCCAATCCTAGTATTCCTTCGTAGAAAAATCCATAGCTAGCAGTGCCACACAAATACCTGAAAACCCTTTTTACTGTTGTCCAATGCTCCTTCCTTGGTAGTGACATATACCTGCTCAAAACTCCCACTACATGTGCAATGTCCGGTCCAGTACAAACCATTGCATACATCAAACTGCCAACTTCACTCTCATATGGAACATGATACATGTCCTCCTCTTCTTCATGTGTCTTGGGACACTGATCCATAGATAACTTTACACCATTAGGAATAGAAACCTTGACCAGTTTACATTCCTTCATATTAAACCTCTGCAATATTGTCTTGACATATTTTCTCTGATTTAACCAGATTTTCCTCCTTTTCTGATCTCGTTTAACTTCCATGCTCAAAATGAAATTTTAAGCACCGAGATCCTTCATGTCAAATTTAGAGGACAACTAATTTTTCACATCTTGGATTATCTCCTTGTTGTTTCCTATCAACAACATGTCATCCACATATAAGACCAAATAAATCAAATGATCACCAATTAATTTAAAATACACATAGTGATCTTCTTTGATTCTTGTGAAGCCAAGTCCCAAAATATATGTATCGAATTTTTGATACCACATTCTTGGTGATTGTTTTAAACCATACATGGACTTTTTCATCTTGCATACCAACTCCTTCTTTCCCTTCACAACATAACCTTCTCGTTGCTTCATATAGATTTCTTCTTCCATATCTCCATGTAGGAATGTTGTCTTCACATCAATTTGTTGTATTTCAAAATCAAATGTGGCAGCAATAGATAACATAAATCTTATGGAGGTTAACTTGGAAACATAAGAAAAAATATCACCAAAATCAATTCCCTCAACTTGGGAATAACCCTTTTCTACTAACCGAGCTTTGTATTTCTCCATTTTTCCTTCTGTATTCAAATTATTTTTAAATACCCATTTGCTGCCAATGGGATTTCTTCCAGTTGGAAACTCCACTAGATCCCAAGCCTCATTCTTATCCAAATATGCCATTTCTTCGTCCATGTACCTTTTCCAAATATTTCCATCCTTTGAATCCACTCCCTCCCTGACATTTCTAGGATCATCATCAGTAATAGACAAAGAAAAATTTGAATGGAAATCAGATGGACTATACCTTTCTGGTAGCCTTCTTTATCGATCCAATCTCCTCAATACTGGAGTATGGGGATCTTCTTATTCTCATTCATGTTCTTATGCAGAGTTTGATTCATCATCCTTTAAATCAAACTCTGTCTTCTGTGGTTCTTCCTTACTTGGTAGGGATTCTTGTTTAACAACATCCTTCATTTCTCTAAATACCACATCTCGGTTATACACTACCTTCTTAGTTTCTGGGTTCCAAATCTTATAAACTTTGAGACCATCTTTATATCCAATAAAAATACACTTTTCAGCCTTCTTATCCACCTTACTCATGTTTTCCTTTGGAACATGAACATATGCATCGCAGCTAAAAACCTTAAGATGTGTGAGAGAAGGTTTCTTACCAGTCCATGCCTCTTGTTGAGTCTTGTCATCCAACACTGATGAGGGTGATCTATTGACTAGGTAACATGTATTACCCATTGCCTCTACCCAGAATCGTTTCCCTAACCCAGTACCACTGAGCACGCACCTTGCTTTTTCCATTAGTTTCATGTTCATTCTTTATGAAACTCCATTCTACTGAGGTGTATATGGAGTAGTCTTCTGCCTTGCTATACCACACTTCTTACAAAATTATTCAAATTCATTTCCACAGAACTCTCTGCCATTTTCTATCCTCAACACCTTAATTATTTTTTCTGTTTGATTCTCAACAAGAGCCTTAAGCTCTTTAAACCTGTCAAAGACTTTAGATTTATTCCTGAAGAAATATATCCAAGTCTTCCTTGAGAAGTCATCTATAAATGACACATAGTACACAAATTTTACCAATGATGGGACAAACACAGGTCCAAAAACATCATTGTGAACTAGTTGTAAAATTCCTTTTGCCCTCATTGCAGCAGAGGGGAATCTTACCCGATTCTGCTTCCCATATAGACAATGTTCACAGAAATTAAAATCCAGACAACAATTAGACATACCTTCAACCATACCTTTACCATGTAGTATTCAAATACCCTTCTCTCCGATATGCCCCAGTCTTTGATTCCTTGACATCTGTGCCTTGCTAGATTGCAACCTATGGATGCCGTAAAAAAATGTGAAAATTAAAATAATTCTACATTTTTGGGCGGGGATTTTGGTTGGGCTCATTTCCCAACCTCTCTAGGCCCATAAAAAATGGAATTCAACCTCCTTAATCTATCAAGGATGGTATAAATGAACCACTGGGGGCATGTATGAAAGGAATAACTGAGGTGCAACATCATGCTAGAAATTTTTAGCAAGCTTCCCTATACCACTTCATTCTCTGAGTAGCATACCATACCTAGAAACTCCCTTTCCAATTTTCCTTCATTCTCTTTATAACTATAGGGTGTGTTCCTATCCCTAATGAGTTATCCAAGGAATAGCCTCCCTACTAAGTTGATGCTTTATGGTCTTTAGAGGAAACTAGAGTAGTTGGCTTCAAACCAGTACTAAAGGTTGAATCAGGTTGTAACTACATTTCTCACATTGTTTTTAATAGAAAAGTTATATTTCCCTCCCATTGTGTGTTTATTGGCTCATTGTGATGTCATATTCCAATGTCTTTCCTATATATTTAAATCTATGCACATGATATATTCTATTTGAATGTATAACTACCTTGTAGCAGCCTATTCTTGGTTTCCTATTGCATTCTAGTTTTGACAAAGATCAGGAGCGCTTCAAGAAGCGAGAGTGGGTATCAACATCAAACGAAGGATCCAAGGTGTAAGGCCTTTCCTTATTTATATCTATGTCTCTTCTTATAAAAAATAGGTAATTCTTGTATGGATTGATATATATTATGAGAGGTTCTATCATATGAATTCATTCTTGCTCTATTGTGACTTGACCCAAGGTCACAGAGGAAATATCCCTTAAACATAATTGGTGACCATACTAAGGACTCTCCTGGTTTGGGTCAGTATTAGGGTTTCTTGTTTTTCTCTTGTTGTTGTGATTTTATGTGTTTTCTAGATTTTGTTTATAAATCATCAGCCTTTTAGAAAATTTTATCAAGTTTCTACAAGCCCCCCTTCTGTAGTGGTTTTTTATTTTTTCTGAAATTCTTATCCCATCCGCGAGTTGCTCCTTTAGAACCCGCAGGTATCCACGAGTTTCCATTGTATGACCCACATATATTTGTAAGTCCTAATATACACAAGCATGGATCTTTCTAATATTTTTGTTTTTAAAAAATGTCTCTGTCATCTGGAAGGTGTTGGTTGGTTGTTTAGTTTTGGTTGAACCTCATAGGTGTCTTTCTTGTTGCATTTTGCTTTCTCAAGTCCTTGAAAACTTATAAGTCACAAAAAATATCTAGCTCTTGGTTTCCAATTATTCTTGTCTTATTTTTAGCGTTCATTTTGAAGATAAATAATTTTCATTTTAGCATCATGTATCCTATAGTTTATTTTAGAGTCTTTTGTTAGTTTTTCTTTGATAGAAAGAAAATGAAAAAAACTAGTTTAATACTAGTTAGGTGTCTTTATTTCTTTGCATTGTTTTTCTTATTATTTGAAAAAGAAAAAGATGTTAGCCTAGGATTTTTTCTTCTTCTCACCTTAAAGAATTTCAAAAGATAAATATGAAATAACACCCTTTGTTTTCTTCTTTTTATTTTCTCAAAATGATGCATTGTCATCTTGCATCGGAAAGAAGAAATTTACATTTAAAGGTTTGAATGATTCTTCATTTTCTTTGTGAAACTCTTTTTCATTTGAAGAATTAGTGTAAAGTTTTATTTTCCAATGTTCTTATAAGTTTTATTTTTGCAAGAGTCTCAAACAACATTAGTTTCACACCATACCCTTTGAGTAAAAACAACCACTAAAATGAAAACTAAACTTAAAATGTACAAGACTTTGTTTCTAGGGTTCACAAACAAGTTTAGAGTTAAGGCCTTGGATTAGGATTGAAAAGATAACTCTCCAAAACCATAAAAAAAACATACGAGTCTGATCTAGGGAGAGCTTAAATCTAATTTTCATATAAGTATAATCAAGAGCCTCCCATAACATAGGATCTAAACATGAGGTCAAGTAAAGGAGAGTCAAGGAATTTAACCCTTTGAAGCTTGACTAATCATAGTAGAGAGATTGTATATTGGTGGTTTTGCTAGTTCCTTTACCTCCATGAGAAGTGGCACTTTCGAAGCTCTGTGCTTTGTTACCCTACGCATACATTCAATCATGACTGTTAACTATACCACTTGGATGCTAAATTTGATTTGGCGACCTTAGTGGATTTTCCTAGGGATCTCACAGTTGACTGCGGGGACTTGTCATGGTACATGGGGTAGATTTTCTATCACACTTTTCAATACTACTGGAGGGTACCCTACGAAGCGTGGGTTATTTCACCAGATAAGGCTCATTAGTGGAGCTCAGGATAATTTCTTCTCACTCCTTTTCTCATTAGTCCAAAATCATTAATCAACCAGTGCCTTCGTGTGGAAGGTCCCTTTCCATTTTTTCATTGCTTTGGACTCATGACCTTGTCTGCCCAGGCTAAAGGTTTGGAGAAGTTATTTTCCTATGATGTTTCTGTTAGGAATTTTTATTGGAGTGGTGCTTTGTATAGTTGGACTTATTTTTTTTCAGTATCACAACTTTTAGATCATTGATTGATGGTGGTTGATCAACCGCTCCACTGATCGAGAAGGACCCCTGGTCTTTCTCTTGAAAGCATGGAGCTGACTCCTAGAAGGTGTGGGTTCTTATATCGTTCATTCACTAGAGTCAGTACATGAGACTTTTATGGACATGAACAATCCCATGAGGGATGAACCTATGCATAAGAAAGTTATGGCCAAAGTTCTAGAGGATATCAAATAAGGGAAGGTTGTCCAAGGGGATTCTTGTGATTTTCCTTTCTTTGGAAACATTGGTTCTCCCTTAATGGCCACTTTGAACATTCTTGGGTTAAATGTAGGACGACCAGTATGGTTTTGGACCACTCTAAATGTGATGCTTCTAAAATAAGCACTTTATGTCACAAGCATCGAATAGATGTTGATACTTTATAATCTGCATGAATGAAGTATACTCCTTCTTTTTCTCCCTCTTCTAGTGAAATTCTTGGTACTAGTAACAAGAAGTATAAAAGGAATAGGAAGAGGAACATTAATAAGAAGATGTCACAAACCTATGATAGTCATGTTGGAGACATGAAACCACCCTATGCAAGTCATGATGGGGGCACGAGCCTAGTCCCCGCGAGTCATACTAGAATTAGTTCATTAACCTATGCAAGTCACGTTGGAGACCTTTCAACAACCTCTATGACTCATATTGAAGAAAATAAACATGTCATTGCAATTCATGTTGGGGGAAATATTCTAGTCACTTCTATTCATACCAGACAAACGTCACCAACCTCTGCAAGTTATGTTGGAGATCAACTACTAGTGTCGGCACGTCATGCTTGGACTAACCCACCAACCATTCCAAGTCATGTTGGGGGAATTGATACTTTTAAGAAGCCTAGACATATAGGACGTAATACCAAGTTACCTTGTAATCTTTGTGATGGATACCACCTTACTCATCTATGCCCTAAGATTCAAGTGGTACGAAGAGCGTGGTCCTTGTATGGAGGCCCTTCTAGTTCTGTGTCGTCTTTTATTTCCCAATAGTATTTTCAATCTTTGGTTGATGAATCATTCGTGTTGATGTAATATTTAGCCAACACCACTGTTGTTCTTGGGGGTGATGTGTCTCTTGACCATGTTTTCTCACATCCTATTCAACTAGTGGTTGAGGAAGTGGTCACATCGATGCAATCTTCGACTAATCCAAATCTTCTCTTTGATAATGAACAGTCTTCCAAAGTGGTCGAGCCGATGCAATCTTCATTCGATCCCACTCTCCTTGTATGGAATTATGCATCTTTTGACTATGAATTTAGAATTTCCAGTTCAGTACCTTCTAAAAAATGGGGCATTCCACTCTCTTCGAGTACGTCCCCCTAATTCATAGGATGGTTTCCTTTGAATGGGATAATATTGTGTTGCCTCACCTTCCTTCTTTTACACCTTTCCAGATAACAGTTCTAGTTGAATCTATGTTGAAAGGCATTTATAGATGTGTTGTATATGAAGGATCCTTTACAAGTATTTTATCCTCCTCAAATTGCAAACATTTTGTTCCCCCAATATTGTGTCAGCTACGAGTGAGTTGTTGGATTTCAATAGAATACCTAGTGAATGTCCTAGGATTATTCCTCAGTTTCCTATCATGTTAGGTGGAAATACTATTCTAATCAATCAGTTAGTAGTACTAGGCCCTTTAGAATGAAATATGCTTCTTGGACATGATTATGTTTATGTGATGAAGGTTGTGGTGTATATTCTCTTTCATTTGATGCATTTCCATCACACCAAAAGTATTGTCACTATCGATCAACTTTCATCTAATAATCACCATCCTAGTTGGATTTCAACTCAATTTTCCCCTTTGGGTGTGTCAAACAGATGGCTTAGGTTGATGGAAAATTGGTATTGATTGTTGGTTGTCATTTATTTCAACCATTGGAGAGTGATATTGTATATTTATTTCAACCCGTAGTGATTGATGTCAACCCTTGGAGAAAGTCCAGTAGTGAATTCTGAAAGCATAAAGGTTTGGGTAATGGACCCAAGTTTTTTTCATGTATAATGGTATGAGTTTTAATATATTTGAAGGTAATAATATTCTATATGTATAGTACATTTCATTCCATTTCCGATGGTATGTGGAACATCACAAAACTCCTCACAATTAGATAGTTATGGCCATGAGAAGTTGGAGAACCCAGGTTTGGGTAATGGACCCAAGTTTGTTTTATGGATAATGGTATGAGTTTTGATATATTTTCAGGCAATACTATTCTATCTGGGTATTACATGTCATTCCATTTCTAGTGGTATGTGGAACGTCACATAAATCCTCACGGTTAGAGAGTTATGGCCATGGGAAGTTGGAGAACCCTCATGAGTCATGTAGAAGCCCCAAAAAGTCAAAGTAGTCAAAGTGGTTTAAGAGATTTTAGAAGGTAAATAATAAAGTGAAGTGATGAGTGTAATATAATTCAAAGTGAATAAAAAAGTAATTATTTAAATAATAAAGTTAATGGAGAAATTAGAAGTGGGTTGACCCTAAAATAAGGAAAGTGAGTTAAGATGGTTAAAAGGTAACCCCTTGAGGAGGCTACATGAAAGTATAAATAAGAGGAAAGGCTATCTCATTTTAATAACACTTGATCATATTGAATATATATAGGTTACTGGGGTAACCAAAGGATATCTAAGACTAATTTCATAGGGAAGGTGAAGTAAAGAAGGTCGAAATTCAAGGGAGGATAAATTTTGTTGATGATGTTTTCTAAGGTATGTTATTTACAAGTCATCTAACCATTATTGCAATAAAAAAAAATTCTAGAATGATTCAGACCGTGAAATTGGAAGGACATTGATGAAACATATTCAAGTAGCTGTCATACAAATTTCAGCTTGTGGGTCGTTTTATTTTTAGAGTTACACACTATGGAAAATAGGGTTTATGGCTAGTCCTGAAACTAGTCTAAAACATGTGTTTCGGGTAAAAACATCATAACTTCTTTATAACATATCCAAATTTAGTAAGACCAAATGTATTGGTTAGAGTACAATATTTAGTATTATGTATAACATTTTCAGATCCATACGAAAAATATTTCGTGTGGGGCATGCTCTACAAGTTCTCTCTCTCGAATAAGCCAGAATTCAACAAGATATGCCAGTTAATCCAAGTAGTGAAATATGGAGTAATTCCATAAAATACAATGAAGAACATTGTCTACCATTTTCAGATCTTTATTCATTATAGGTACATAGTTATGATTATTTCAAATTAGGGTTATTGAATAATCCAAAATTAGTCATGTGAGACTAAAGTAAAGTTTGATGAAATGATAGTATCTTGTTCTTAAAGTTAAGGAAGGTTTTCAGGTATGTGATCATATACACTAGGTCTATTACAGAGTTAAAAATCATATTTGGATGATGAAATTGATGAGGGATTTTGGTTGAGGTATGTTACAAATAGAGGTTGTGTAACAGTGAGCTTATGGCACATGGTTTGATGTAATGGCTTATGGTATTTGGCTATGGATAGTGTGATTTATTTCTTTAGAAATTTTGATGGTTATATTGGTATATGTATTTTGTATATGGTTGATTTACATGTTGGGTACATGGTTGAGACAAGTAGTTGATGAGTTGACACATACATGAGGTGTATAGTTGATGATATTGGTACATCTTGATGAGTCATAGTTTATGTGTATTTGATGCATGATTGGTACATATTTGGTGCATGGTTGATGCACTCATTGATGGTACAGGTTGAGGTACAGATTGGTGCATGGTTGATGCACTTGTTTATGGTACAAGTTGATTACAGGTTGAGGTATAGGTTGGTGCATGGTTGATGCACTTGTTTATGGTACAGGTTGATTACAGGTTGATGCATGGTTGACGCATGGTTCAGGTTATTGATATAAGTTGTTTGGTGTAGGTTGATTGGTACAGGTTTACAACAATATATCTCACAGTGATAGTGTGACAGTGGTTTCATCATTCTACTTATATGTCAGGGAAAATGGGGCAAGGATAGGTGGTTGTAGCCACCTTCTGGTTGTAGCCTCCTTCTAGTTGTATCCATAGAATTAGGGATTTGGAGCTTCCCTCAGGTTCTATCCTAAGAAACTAGGGGGTTCTAGCCTCCTTCTGGTTGTAGACAGAAAATTGGTGAGTTAGAGATTTCCTCAGGTTGTAGCCTGAGAAACTAAGGGGCTGGAGCCTCCTTCTAGTTGCAACTAGAAAACAAAGGAATTTGGTGCTTCCAGTGAATGCAATTCTTAAATACATATAAGAAAAAGCATTCTATGGTTTTCTCCCACTTTAGGTTTCCACGTAAAACATTGGTGTACTGTGTATGTGTATGATTGTTCATTTGTTCATTGTTTATTTACTCTACAAGTATTGGATGATAATGCTATATTGATATAACACTTTCATTTTATGGTGAAAAGGGATTAACTTTCTTTATTACTGATTCACCCCCCCTCTCATTAATGCAACAGGTTGTTCCTAGTGTTCGAGTAGAATCTTCCCTGTCGTGGGTGAACTATGTGGAGTCTTATCCTTGGTGTTCAATTACTCTTGAGATGGGATCTTTACAGTTATGTTTTCCATCTTGAGACAAGGTCCTGGAAATTGATTAGGTGTTGTATCCAATGGGGGCATGTAATCATTTTATTTCCCCTCTTGGCCCGAGTAATCTAGTGTTTCCTCTTGAGTCTGATATTACTGTTTGTGATACATCGAGCCGTGGTAGGTGTGGGTTATTGATCCCTCGTTTCATGGATTTTGAGTTTCCTTCAGATGAGGCTATCCTTGAAGATATTATTATGGATATTCGACCTCCTCCTGAACTCGAAGCTTTACTGGTTGGTTACCAATGAAACCATTGGCGTGATCCTAGAAATGGGCTCTAACTAGAGAAATACTATGCATAATCTACATGGTTTTGTGGTCCTCTGTACATATTGTATTTTTATGGTTTCTTGTTTTCAAGTTCTTTATTCCATATCACATGTTTTTATCAAAGGTTTTTATATTGGACTTATTAACTTTTGGGTAATTGTTTTTGGTCTTATATATAGGACTTTGAATACATTTTCTTTGGTATCTTTTCTTTCCATGTTGATCTTTTCTGACAGGTAATGATATCGAAAGTGGCATATAGGTTATATTTTCCCCTCCATGCATGTTTTCATTATCTATTTCTTGTTTCATTTTTCCTTAGGATCGACCCCACTAAGTTGTGATGTGGAACCTTCTCTGTTGTTTAAAATTGTCATATTTCATGTTCTAGAGATTACCTTTCATGGGAGTCCTAGCTTAGAATCCATTTTCATTCTGGCGCTCATGCTGTAAGTTTTTTTTAAGGCTTGGGAGTCCTATTTAGTCCCACCATGAATTTCCATTGAACCTACATATCTTCTTCTCAATATTTTTGTGGCCATTACCTACATGACTCCCCCTACCACATGTTGATACTTATATGAACACATTTTTTGGATTCTTTAGCAGGTATTTTGTTTCTTAGTAGCATGTAGGGTAGTGTCATTTTCCCCTCCAGAATGCATTTATCTATATCACTCACATACCTTCCATAGGATCCACTTCATTCGTTTATGAATTCATACCTTCCAACTTCTTTAAAGATGTCGTTTACGAATGGTAGAAAATACCTCTTCATGGGTGTCCTAGTTAGTACCTTACTGGAATTTTTGACACCTATGTTGTAGTCTTCTTGTAGGATTGAAAACCATATTTAGTCCCGCCATGTATTTCTGTTGAAGCCTCATGAATTCTTCTCAATCTCTTTCTAGATAATGTACCTACAGGGCTTCCAAAATTTTGTTGAGTTGTAATTGCATTTCATATTAACCACTTGTTCTTCTAGGCCTAATGTCAGCTTCAACTTGCCATTATTGATCCATTTATTTATGCATTCCTATCAATTGTGTTCTTTGTAATTTATTCATTTACAACTTGACACCTTAACCTTGGAGGAAAGAATCTACAAGTGTATTTATCCGACACATACTTCCTTGCATTGAGGACAAGTATGTTTCTTTGCCCCTTGGAACTAGTTTTATTTCCCGCGACAATAATTTCCTCCACTGTACTATAATACTCTTTTATTCCTTTTTAGGATTTAATAATATGAACAAAACAAACAAAATAAAAAAATAAAAAAGAAGAGGTGGAAGTGTTTATCTCTTTTGTTGGTAGCAGTCTTGTCACCCTTGAACAAAATATAATATTGAGTCTGTATCTTAGTATTTTGGGTTTAGTATTTCTTTAGGATACTTTCTCTCATTATTGAAAACAATCTTCCTTGGTTGGTTATTCTTCCAACCATATGGAGCGTTTTTGGATGCCTCTTGTATCACAAAATAATCCCAATTTATTGTCATGTTTCCTAATTCACATAATCTGTCGTTCTTTATTTCAAGGGAAGTTTCATCCTGAGTTGGACATTCTACAGTTAGTATTTGACCTTGCATGTCGACCTTCCTAAGTCAGTCAAGTTTGTCTCATAATCACAAGTATATTTGTCCTCTACTCACACTAGTACAGAAGTTCCCCATTGACTTCTTACTGACAGGTCTCCTCTTATCGACTCTGACACATTTCTTTGACGGTATGAACTAGAGTAGCACCCTGGGCCTATTTCTATTATTTATAGGTTGCCTTGTGCTCAATAGATGAAAACAAACCATTGGTCACTGAGTGAGTGGTTTCCCTTGTTTTCGACGTCAACAACAATCATTGCACATACGGATTTGTGTGGTATGTTGGTTTCCATTTGACACTATTGGTGAATTCCTCATATTTGTTAGTAGTCTTCATCATTGGATACTATTAAGAGAGTCTCTATCATGCGCTATTTCCATTTAGTGCATTCTCAATTCTTACATTGGTGTGGTCCTTACATTTTGTTTGTCCGAGTTCTTCAAAATCTTTGGCCTTCTGCTACTCCTCGTGTTGAATTATGGAGGATTCCTTAGCTCCTTCCTTCTAGTGGATATCTTCTTATAGACTTCACCACATCTTGATATGATATAGGGATATAGAGTCTTATTTGGTACCTTGGGGCTTGGAGTCATTAGTGGCAGGATCCCTCACTATTGACGATGGGAGTACACCAATGTCCCTTGATCGATAGATTCTACCAGGTATTTGACATCAACCCATTTATTCATACTTGTTAGATTGTACCATGGAACCTTGACACCCATTATCATCATCGATGGGTTGTCTCACGTTTTTTAATGGCATACATCAATGAACGATAATCAAATGGTGTCTCACTGTGTTCAACCCTAGCACATATATTCACATAGTGTAGATTCGTACCACAATTGATCTTTTTGAAGACTTCGAGTGAAGTATGAGCATTACATCTTTTGTGATCCTACCCGACATATATTATACCACCCCATATATATTGGTACATGTAGAGGATCAGTTTGTTCACTACATTGGTCCTAGATATCCTCTATTTTTTTATTTTGAGACATAGCTCCATTGTGTATCTACTTGTGGCTATGATCTACTTTCACATGGATCTACTGTGTATTTATTAATATATTACTTCTTCAAATAGTTTACTCTTTATAAGAATATTATATAAAGAGATGATAAAAAGGAGAATTATATTATCCCACATGCAATATGTGAGAGTAATTCCTGCATATATCTTAGTATATAATAATGCAAAGAGTGTTTCTTAAGGAATAACTTGTTATCATCAGCTTGTTCTCTCAAGCATTCTTCTATATTTGTATGGGGTAATTGTAGAGTTTCTATCTTGTAAGATTGAAGGAGATTTATCAAGATAATAAAAGACTACCTTCCTGTGGACGTAGCCCAAATGGGTGAACCATGTATATCTAGTGTATTATTTTTCCTTTTCTCTTTATGTTCTTATTATGTTTGATATGGTGTTGGATTCATAGATAGGAGGATATTTCAATTATTTTTCTATACCTATGATTTATCACATTATTGTATCCATTCTCTTTATATGATTTTCTTTCTGATCCTCATTTTTCAATGGCCAAAACCCACTTTGTGATATTATAAAATTTCACATATACAATAGTTTATATAGTTTCTTGGGCATTACAACGGTCATCATATCCCCTAACTCTCCAAATTGACTTACTATGTCTATCGTTCGATCAATATAGGACCTACTAAAATCGATCCTTTGATCAAAATTTAATTTTAAATCGAGGATTTGACTATGACATTAAAAGGATACTTAATGGAAGGATTCTATAATAAATCCCATTTTGGTATTATAAAAAAATAAATGGCATGTCATAGGAATCTATGCTTGTAGCTTTCGAAATGAGTTTTCCCCACACACTAAGGAGTGTGATTTAGACATTGAACTCACCATGAGTCAAAAGAGTGTCTCTCTACTGCTAGTATATTTCCTTTATTTCTCCTTTGGGAAAGAAAATATGAGTTTTCACTTCAGTAACTTGGAAACTTTTGACCACATTGGATGATGTAAATTAATTAATATTGTTAGAACCTCCATTAATATCCATGATGATTTTCAAATTGTATTAGATAGCTCATTCTTCGAAAAAAATTTACGCTTATATGATGTGAATAACAATAATCATGATAAGCAAATTGTTCGTTTCTCCTTTGAAAATTGGTATCAATGGCTCTCAGGAATTTGTCATTGTAATTTCTTACCCAAAAATTCTATTTTTTTCTTTGAATACCAACTATAGATGGTTTACCAAGACTTTTGGGTTAATTTTATTCTTGATTACCAATATTTTTTTGTTGTTTGAGGCCATTGGGTATTCCTATAGGGTATACACACCCTCCTATAGGTCATTCACACCCTCCAATAGGTCATACACATAATTCATGTGAATTGACTACCTAGAAATTCATGAAATCCTTTCCACGTAGTTGATTTTTCAAGAAAATTATACAAGGTACAAAACCTTACCACAATTGAGGGTTGAGAAAGTAAAAAACATACCGCTAGATGGCCATCAAGCTATGTTAAATACCGAGTTGCTACTAGGGGAAGGGGTTCCATTCTATGTTATTGTATTTTGTTCCATAACAGAGAAGAACAACTGGGAGTGGGAAATTAAAGAGAATAATAGAGGGGGTTAATGTTTTGTAGAATCCTAACAAGCCACAGGTCTCAAGTATCTCCATATAGAGTGTCTTCTCCTTTGTACTTTCATCATTTCCCTACCAAAGAAAAGAGAGTAGAATAGCCTCACCTTCTATCTAGGGTTTTTCCTGTAAGGGTTTCCCAAAGAAAATATTTGTGTTATTTTGTGGATGGTGTGTGCTTTTATTTTTTTCTTTTTTCTATTTTTCACATTTTTTCTATTGCACGCATAAGTAGAAAATCACTAACTAAATATTCTAGACTCTAAAGGAATCAAACCTTCATAGTGTAGATTTCAATTTTGTTTATCATATTTCTTGTGATGAACTATTCCAGTGGAATATCCACAATATTTTACATATCATAGTGCATTCAAAGGAATCCTTGTGCCTATAGGCATGAATGGGGAATTTGGAGACTCATAGGGGAAAATCATTCTACTTTTATTTGAGTTCAAGGGAACATACACCAACAACTCTATGGAAATAAAAATATTGGAAGTAGGATTGGTGTTTGATAAGCATCATAACTTCTCTATCCTTATCACTAATGGAGACTCACAAATAATGATTAGTTCCATACATAATATAGGAAAATGCACTTTCCTGGATAAATATTATACCCATTAGAGATTCACCAACATATTGACAATATCCATATCCTAGTCAAGGACTTACAACCAGCCATTCCCAATCATGTTCACACTATGGAAAAAAAAAAACATGATGATAGAAATGATGATGAAGGTATTAGATTTACCAATGATGATTTTAATTTAACATCCAACATGAGGGATAACAATTATATGCTATAGGAATGCAATAAAATTTCCATGCTAAATTTTCTTACCTTCTTAGTTTCAAATTCTTAGCATGAGGCCCAAGATCGAGTGATTAAAGGGATGAATAAAAATTCCTAAGAGATGAGGCCCAAGATTGGGTGATTAAAGGGACCAATAAAATTCCTAAGAGATCCTTGATGACATGATTATGGTGGAATCTAGCAACAAAGTTAGCACCGAGTATATACCACAATTCAATAATGAACAAATGTAGGATATTCATTCCTAAAATCTCTATACTCATGAATTTAACACTATCCAAATACAAATTGATTTGAATTTTGTAAACGCATAATGATATCCTCACAAGGAATAATAGTGCGGGAAAACCCAAAGCCCATCATGGTGGATATTAGCCTCAGTGATTCATTTAAAAAAGGTTCTTGAGTTTAAATGTGGCCCCTCTCTCTACATTCATACTCATATAGGAATTTGGTATATGTTTCCTGTTGGTTTGCTTGCATATATTGTTGGTTGTGGAGCTTGATTATCTTCCTAATTCATATGCAAGGATGCCTAGCCACCTTCTTCCACGGGTTCAAGAGCTAGCTTCCAAATGAAGGGGGTCCTACCCCCTCAGATGGGGGCATGAGGGCTAGTAGGTCCCCATCCGAGGGTTCGGGGATGGAATCCCCGAGGACAATTTTGGAAAAATTTCCTTGTAAAATATTGTAATTTCATTGTCAATATGGACCATTCATTATAAGTTCGTAGATTTGAAAATATAAGTTATGTTAGGGTTTTAGGCCAAAAAAGGCAACCCGGTTCTTTTATGAGGGTATTTTGTATTGCAGCCTTGTATGAGAGTGAATATTTTGTTCTGAGAGAGGAGATTGTGAGAGAAAGAAGAGGAAGTTACAATGGGTGTGTTGTAGGTTATATCTGTTGGACACACCTACCACACTTAGAGGGGACGGGGATGAATGGGTGTGGGGATCTTTTCCCAAAACTTCCCTCTTACACAAAAACTCCTTAGTTACCATTCAACATTTTCTCATTACTCATTGTTGTCATTTATACTCAGTTAGATGTGAATACATATCAAAAACATATATCAACAACATATCATCAACAAATCATCTCCACAAGGAACACAAAGAACACAAGATGTATGTACAATTTTTCTTTTTATTATGGACTTCAATCCAGGGGTTTTTCAGCAACAACTGAATAGAGTACAACTCTTACAAGAGAACCAACTCTATATGAAAGAATCATCTTACATTCTCAGCACCAACTGAGATGAGGAAACAATCCTCAATAGATATCAATCTGTCAACAAAACAAGTGCATCAACCATGCACCAACCTGTGCCAAACAACCTATAATCAACCTGTACTATAAACAAGTGAATCCAACCATGTAACAAGTATATACCAATCATGTGTCAAATAATAATCAACAATTACTCATCAATATGTACCAACATCATCAACTAAACACCTCATGTATGTGTCAACTCATCAACTACTTGTCTCAACCATGACTAGTTTTGGATTAGTCAACAACACCAACTTGAAATAATCATAACTTTGTAACTGTAATGAATAAAGATCTGAAATTGATAAAAAAAATTACTCAGAGTGTTTTATGCAATTCCTCCAGGTTTCACTACTTGGAACCTCTCATAAAAGGCATTATAGCAAAAATGGCATACCTTGCTGAATTTCAGCTTATTCTAGAGAGCGACCTTGTAGAGTGTGTCCCCAAAAAAATATTCATTGAATTGATTTGAAACTATTAAAAAACATACTACAGCATGTACCCTAACCAAAACATTTTGTCTCACTGAATTTGGATCTGTCATGAAGAAGTTATGACGTTTTTACCCGAAACACCTGTTTTTGACTAGTTTCAGGAATAGCCACAAACCTTGTTTTCCACGGAGTGTAACTCCTAAAATAAAAATAACCATAAGATGAATATTTTACAACAGATACTTGGGTATTTTTTCTCAATGGCATAGAAATTTCACTATTTGAATCATTATAGAAAGTTTTTTATAGAGAAAATGGTAAATAACATACCTTAGAAAGCACCATCAAAAGAATTTATCCTTCCTTGCATTTTGGCCTTCTTTTCTTCACCTTTCCTCCAAATTTCAGCTTATATATATCGTTGGTTACCTCATACACATATATATATTCAATATTCTCAAGTGTGATTAAAATGAGAGAGCCTTGCCTCTTATTTATACTCTCCAAGTAGCTTCCTTAAAAACATCTTCTAGGTCACTTGGCCCCACTTTCCTTATTTTAGGGTTAACCCACTTCTGATTTCTCCATTAAATTTATTATTTAAATAATTTATTGTGTATTCACTTTGAATTATAGTACACTCATCAGTTCACTTTATTATTTACCTTTTAAAATCCCTTAAACCACTTTGACTACTTTGATCTTTTGGGGCTTCTAGATGACATGTGAGGGTCCTCCAACTTCGTAAGTCCATAACTCTCAAACCATGAGGAGTTATGTGACGTTCCACATACCACCAGAAATGGAATGACATGCATTATTCATATAGAATAGTATTGTCTAAAAATATATCATAACTCATACTGTTACCCATCAAACAAACTTGGGTCCATTACCAAAACCTGGGGTCTCCAACTTCTCATGGCCATAACTCTCTAACCGTGAGGAGTTATGTGACGTTCTACATACCACCAGAAATGGAATGAAAAGAAATATACATATAGGATAGTTTCACCAACAATTTCCTTGATCTTCATCTTGTTATTCCACATACAAACATGGGTCCTCCAACCATTCTTCTAGGATAACTCAATCCGCAAAGCGTCTTCCCGTGAAGGATTTCACCATAAGGGGACTACTTTGGAGTTCATCCATTTGTGCGCCTTATCAATCATGATAAGTAAATAATGAGAGCATGGGTCCTCCAACCATTCTTCTAGGATAACTCAATCCGCAAAGCATCTTCTCGTGAGGGCTTTCACCATAAGGGGACCACTTTGGAGTTCATTCATTTGTGCACCTTATCAATCATGGTAAGACAATAATGACTCATTTATACATTTTTCCAACAATGCATCATATACCAATGAAACCACATCGATCCATCTTCATTATGTATCAATGGAAAATCATTGATCCATCTTCATCATATCAATGACAACTCATTGATCCATCTTCATCTATGCATTCTCATCAAGGAAAATACATCTTATATTACATCAATCATTAATCAATCAATCATTTGACATCAATCAATCACTTGGCATCAATCAATCAAACCATTGGCATCAATGACAACATGATCCAACAATCTCCCCCTTTGGCATTGATGGAAATACCAACATTGATGTCAACACCAATTACCAATTATTGATGTGAACATGTAGATAAGGCATGCTCTACATCAATAGTCAATGTGTCTATCTCCCCATAAATTAACATCAATCACATCAATGTGATCAACTCTCCCCCTTTGACATCAATGGAAAAGGACAATTCTCATCTTGCGGCTGCTCCCATTGCTTGAACTCTCCTTGGGACTACCCCCCCTTTCTGAATGCCTTTGATCTTCCTCTGGATAATCTCTCCCCTGAAATTATGCTCCTGTGCTCTTTCTTCAAGTATAGGGCTCTTTTCTAAGTATGCATTTGATAAATATTTCCTCCTAGAATCATGGGAATAAGAATAAATCCCCCTATGGGTATGTCTCCCCTATCGTTTCTGCAATATTAACATTGTGCTAACATATAACGATTATTGGACCTGTTCATGCATCAAACTCGTGCCATACCAAGCATCATGAAGAAAAATATATGTCAACAATGAAATAAAGAATCATGAGAAAAATATATTACCAAGTACATCCTGTACAAAATGTGTGTTCATCATGCACAATACCTATGTACATCAACCATGTACATCAACATCATGCAATGTGCCAAAATATATCATTCATGGAATGTATCAATCATATGCCTTTATCAACATGCTAACATGTGCATCTACCAATATGCCAACCATGTGCATCCACCAATATGACAACCATGTGCATCTACCAACATGCCAAACAATGTATCATATCACTCGTGATATGTCTCCATCATGA